>CAJHQP010002861.1:0-76902 GCA_905132765.1 Moricandia arvensis | reverse complement strand
TTTTCTAAGATATCAGATAAAATTACTGGTCTTACAATTACTATTATTGTTTGTTGCTAGAAAGAAAGTTCTATGAGAGATCCACATTTTCCTTCTCAGAGAAAGTAATGATACAAGTTTAGGGATCAAAGTTTTCAATTTTGTTTAATACAGTAATATCTTTTATCCTTTGTTTGTACTGAACTGAATCGATACATTGGTGAGATTCATGGTGTTAAAATAATCAATCAAGGAGAGATCTGGAAGAAAAAAAATGCATCTGATCAATGCTGTGGCGGCGGCGAGGATGCTGTCATCGGGATTGGGACAATCAAACGGAGGAGGAGGAGAGGCGATCCCGTTTGGATCTCCGTGGTGGTTCATCTACGCAGGAGTTTCATGTTTCCTAGTTCTCTTCGCAGGAATCATGTCTGGTCTGACTTTGGGGCTTATGTCTCTGGGTCTCGTGGAGCTCGGGATTCTCCAACGCAGTGGCACTCCTAACGAGAAGAAACAAGCCTGTAAAAAAAAAAAAAAAAGCTCTTCTTCTTCTTAATTTTTGATACTTGATCTGAAATTGCGAATGATTTTTTTTTGTTTCTGCAGCTGCCATCTTCCCGGTTGTTCAGAAACAGCATCAGCTTTTAGTGACATTGCTTCTTCTGCAATGCTGTAGCAATGGAGGTACAGAGAGAGAGAGAATCTCTCTTAATTTTCATCCAAAGCAAGCTTCTTACAAACTTTCCATATTGGCAGGGGCTTCCTATATATTTGGATAAGTTATTCAATGAACACGTTGCCATTATTCTTTCTGTCACTTTCGTTCTTGCTTTCGGTGAGGTATGCCTCTCTCTCTCTCTCTCTTTAAAAAAAGTAGTTTAATTGGTTCCTTTTTATCAAGGCTTTTGTTTTTTTTTTGAAGGTTATTCCTCAAGCCATTTGCACCAGATACGGACTCGCTGTTGGAGCCAATTTCGTCTGGCTTGTCCGTATTTTAATGATTCTCTGCTACCCTATTGCCTTTCCCATCGGCAAGGTTTTGCTTTTTTTTTTTCTTGGTCTTCACTTGTTATTGTTTTGTGGCTTATCTATGTTTCGACCTCATCTAGATCTTGGATTTGGTACTGGGCCACAATGACGCTCTGTTTAGACGTGCTCAGTTGAAAGCTCTTGTCTCCATTCACAGCCAAGAGGTATTAATGCAAGATTCTTTTCTAGTTTCAGATTTTACTGATTTTTTGGCTTCTATATATGGTTTTAGGCTGGTAAGGGTGGTGAACTTACCCATGATGAGACAACAATTATTAGTGGAGCACTTGATTTGACCGAGAAGGTATCTTTGATATCTAACTTTCTAGAATTCCTGCATTAAAAAAATAAATAGTGAAAGGTATTTTGGTTTTTTGACAGACTGCACAAGAAGCAATGACGCCTATCGAATCCACTTTCTCCTTGGATGTAAATTCAAAGTTGGACTGGTAATCTTTGCATGTCTCAATGTTTCTCTGTTATCCTTTCTGAAAGACTGACACTGGTTTCTGCAACTCTTATATATATATATATATATATATATATATAATCTCATAGGGAAGCTATGGGTAAGATTCTGGCACGAGGCCATAGCCGAGTTCCTGTCTACTCTGGCAATCCAAAAAACGTTATTGGACTTCTCTTGGTAACTGTTTCTTACTCTTACTTGCTGCCTGCATCTTTCAATGGCTGATAAAACTCTTGTCTTTGGATAAACTTCTACAACAGCTTCACAAAGAGTTCCGGATGAAAGACATGAGCTACTTACATTATTTTCGTGGGATTCAGGTCCACAGACATGAAAAGGGACTCTTCCTTTGTCAACAGAAGTACGCTGAGGACCTTCTTGCTGTTGCTTCCATGACTGATTGTACCTCCATGCCCACTCCTTTGCCTCTGCAGTTGAACAAGGTAAAAGATAACTCACCTTTGTTCTCAAATCCAACATATTTTAGAAGTTTGACAAGGAAACTTCAATACCTTACCTTAACTCATTCAGACATCCAATTTGCTGTCAACTATGTTTGTCAGAAGATGCATTCTCCGACAGTTGCTGACTTTAACCTGTTGAAAAGAATCATTTGGTACATAAAAGGAACAATAACAATGGGTATCCCGTTGCACAAGGATACAGATTTCACTCTTATTGTTTATAGTGACAGTGATTGGGCTGGATGTGGTTCTACTAGAAGATCAACTGGAGGTTTTAGAACGTTTCTTGGTAAGAATCTGATATCATGGTCATCACGAAAACAACCTACGGTGTCTAGACGTTCTATAGAAGCTGAGTATTGAACATTGTCAGAGACAGCATCTAAAGTTACCTGGTTGTGCTCGATCTTTCGCGAACTGGGTTTGCCTCTCCTTACAACTCCTCTTCTGCTCTGTGATAATCTCTCAGTCGTGCGTCTGTCAGTGAATCCCTCTTTTCACTCAAGAACAAAACACTTTGCTCTAGACTATCATTATGTCAGAGAACGTGTTGCTCTTTGTACAATTGAGGTCAAACATATTCCAAATACGCAACAGATAGATGACATCTTTACCAAGTCCATTCCGCTTGTGTCTTTCTCTTCTCTGCAAGCCAAACTCGGTGTCGACTCACTCTCCATGCCGAGTTTAAGGGGGCCTATCAGTTCAAGTCCATCAGATGAGTCTGCTCAGCCAAAGCCTAAGAGCCCAAACATGCACAGTCAAAGGCCCACGAGTCAACAGCCAGATGAAACCCTACAACGGTCATCTTCTACACTTTTGAAGCAAGACAATATGTACCCTGAGCAGGAAATTACCAAGAAACTTACCTCCAACGGAAAAGCAAAGATGTCGTCATTGTTGACAGCTCAGTTGATCCCTATCCATCACAGAATTGCTCATCTCAACAATGACGTGTCTTGACAAAAGAAACCTAATTTTATCACTCTATAAATAAGAAGATTGTATGTAACAAGAAGTTAAGAGTGAAATAATAAGGGAAGTTCTTATCTTTACTCCTCTCTATCTCACGCTTTCACAGGTTGGACTCCTTATCAAGCGAAATCGCAAAGCTAAGGTCAACTGGAAAGTTGAAAGAGATTGAGAAAATATGGTTGCGGAAGCTGGACTTTACTAAAAATCCAAACACTGAGGGGCTGTTTGTTTCATCATTAGTCATCTCCATCTAGATGATCCATTCACATGATTCATCCAAATAATCCATTCAGATATTATTGAGATTGTTTGTTTGTCCACCCAGATGGATCATCTAGATGAATCATGTAAATGGACTTATGTTTGTCTCTTTATATCCATCTCCATCTAGTACCCAAATTACTCATATACCCTTAATTAGATTTAATAATTTTTTATTTTTGTTTCACTATATTAATTTTTCTTAATTACTTAAATATAATAATTTGAAAATATGATTTTGGCGGAAATATAATTTTGTGATTTAGCGTAAAAATACATATTCACAATTTTGGCAGAGAAACACGTTTTTCGACTTTGATAGAAAAAACACCTTTTTACGGTTTTAGCAGAAACGTTTTTCGTTTTTTACTGAAAAACACATTTAACGATTTTAGCAGAAAAACAAGTTTTGCGATTTTAGCGGAAAAATACGTTTTTACGGTTTTCTGGGAAAACACGTTTTTACGGTTTTAGCAGGAAAAACGCATTTTGCGGTTTAGGCAAGTAAATGCGTTTTTGCGCTTTTGGTGAGAAAAAGTGTTTTTGCGGTTTTGGCGGAAAACGCATTTTTGCGGTTTTGACGGAAAATGCGTTTTGGCGGTTTTGGCGGAGAACACATTTTGCGGTTTTTTGGCATGAAAACAAAATTTTCAAGTTTGGTGGGAAACGCGTTTTTTCGTTTTTGACAAGAAAACACATTTTTGCGGTTTTGGCGGGAAAACGCATTTTTGCGGTTTAGGCAAGAAAATACGTTTTGCGCTTTTGGCGAGAAAAAGCGTTTTTGCGGTTTTGGCGGGAAACGCGTTTTGCGGTTTTGGCGGGAAAATGCATTTTTTGTGGTTTTGGCGAGAAACACGTTTTGCGGTTTTTTGGCATGAAAACGCAATTTTCAAGTTTGGTGGAAAACGCGTTTTTTCGTTTTTGACAGGAAAACACGTTTTTGCGGTTTTGGCGAGAAACACGTTTTGCGGTTTTGGCGAGAAACACGTTTTGCGGTTTTTTGGCATGAAAACGCAATTTTCAAGTTTGGCGGAAAACGTGTTTTTTCGTTTTTGACAGGAAAACACGTTTTTGCGGTTTTGGCGGGAAAACACGTTTTTGCGGTTTTGGCAGGGAAATGTGTTTTTGCGGTTTTGGCGGGTAACGCGTTTTTGCGGTTTTGGTGGGAAAATGTGTTTTTGTGGTTTTGGCGGAAAACACGTTTTGCGGTTTTTTGGCATGAAAACGCAATTTTCAAGTTTGGCGGGAAACGCGTTTTTGCGTTTTTGATAGGAAAACACGTTTTTGTGGTCTTGGCGGGAATACGCGTTTTGCCATTTTGGCGGGGAAACGCGTTTTTGTGGTTTTGGCAGGAGACGCGTTTTTACGTTTTGGCGGGAAAACACGTTTTGCGATTTTCGCGAGAAGACGCGTTTTTGCATTTTTGGCAGGAAAACGTGTTTTTGCGGTTTTGGAGGAAAAATGTGTTTTGTCGAGAAAACACGTTTTTGTGGGAAACGCGTTTTTGCGGTTTTGGCGTGAAAACGCGTTTTTGCGGCTTGGCTGGAAAACACATTTTGGCGAGAAAGTGTGTTTTGTGGTTTTAGCGAAAAAACATGTTTTGATGTTTTGGCAGGAAAATGCGTTTTTGCAGTTTTAACAGAAAAAATGTATTTTTGGGGTTTTGGCGAGAAAACATGTTTTGCGTTTTTAATGAGAAATGTGTTTTGCGCATTTTTGCGAGAAAATGTGTTTTTGTTGTGTTTGGCAGGAAAAATGTGTTTTTACGTTTTCGTCCAAAAATGTATTTTTGATGTTTTGGCGCAAAATATTTTTTTCTATTTTGGCGGGAAAATGTGTTTTATGGTTTTGGCAGGAAATACATGTTTATTTTAATGAGAAAATATGGTTTTGTCAATTTAAAATGATATTAGATTTGAGCTTATAATTTGTGAATTGTATAAGGGATATAATAGACTTATACCATTTTAACAGAATTATTTCCATCCAGATGGTCCAAATTGGTTGAGCTGGATGTACTTTGAAATTAAACCTAAAATTTTAGTCATTTAGATGAGCCATTGAGATGAGTTGTATTTTTAGTATCTAAACAAACAAAACTCTCATCTCCATCTAGATGGTGAAACAAATATGCTCTGACTCGTCTGAAAACGATGATGCATCCAAGCGCCTCACCATACAAGAGTTGGGAGATTTGTTCATCATGGCGGGAGTTGCTCATGCTCTTGTACTAGCCTTGCATCTTTTTCAGAAGCGGCGTGAGGTATTGCGTGTTCTGTCGGAATCTCGACTATGCACCAAAGTGCAAAGCTTCTCAAACTTCCTCTACAAGTAAAATGATCCATCATGCCATATAGCTTTAAGCAGAGGATCCCTAAGGTACAACTACAAGAACAACAAAGTACAGTTTTAAATTTATAGAACAGGACAGCAAAAGATTCGTGCGACAAAGAAAAAAACGATGCATTTACTTCATCATATGTATTTTATTTTTGTTTAGTTATTTTACACTGATTTTTTAACGTTTTCTGCATAAGTATATGCTGTTAGGCACGTACAGTGATATTATATATGTTAAATTTCATTAATGTAAATACTTGAATTCTTATAGATTGTTTGAAATTATGTTTTGGATTTTGATTAGGTATCTTTTTAAAAAAAAAAAACAAAAGAGTTTTAACTTTACGCACTAATCTCGCAATACAACCTTCAATTTCTTTATGAGAGTAAAAAAAGGTCAACGGTCAAGATAAAATTATCGAACAATTAACCGGTCTAAACCTGTGTGACCCATTTATTTGAAATCGGAAAGGCTAACAATTCTGTTTAGGTCTAAATAATGTACATATACTTCCGGACCGGTAAACTTAGATAGGTGGAACAAACACAAAGGGAGAAGCAGCAGATTTCACAGTTCAGTAACGTACAAGCATAAACAGAAATGCAAGATCGATCATATACATAAAAACAAGACCTCTACCAAAATCCTGTTCAAGGATCTGGTTGGCCTGCAATTGCAACATCATCGTCATCTTCATCCTCACCAGAACCATATTCCTCGTCACTTAATTCTTCATCGCTAGAATTATCTTCTGAACCTTCCCCTGGTTTTGCATACTTCTCACAGTATTCTGAAACAGTAAACCCAAACATCACACAACCAAAAAGACCTATCAGACTTTCTTCAGCTATGGTTAAGTCTTTTTACAATCATATTGTTATTCACCTCTTTAGTTAAGTAGAACACAATGATTCTAAACTTTATCTTCGTCATGAGCTTACTAAGGAGCAAATCAGAGACGGGTTTATAGAGTGTTGAATCAAATCATTACCTTAGCTGCGAGACTTATGAATAACTAAGCAAAAGCTATAATCTATTAGAACAAAAGAAATACATATGATTTAAAATAACATTTAGCTTACGGAATGTACAAGTTCAAGATAGTAATGAAAGCAATATCGGTTCAAGAAACTAACAGTTTTTCAGAATTTGTACACCTTTCTCTAGAGGAATGTGATTGGATGTACCTTTAACTCGTAGTTCATAAGCAGGACGATTACGCATCATCAAAGCAGCAGCTTCTCCATTCAATGGGTCTGATGGGTTTGGATACAAAAGAAGCTGAGGCAGAAATGTCTCAAACACATTCACAAGGTCTGAATATAAAAAGAAAAAAAAAGAACAAATCCAAAACATAGAAAGTTAAAACCAAATCTATAACAACCACTGGAATTGGATCTTTTAAATTTGATACTGACCAAACATAGGACTCCAAGTCTGGTTGATCACATCTAAACAAACAGAACCGGACCTGCATAACGAAAGATGTAGAAGATGTAGGCAGTGTCCAATAGTAATAATAAAAATAATCTATCCAAATGAGACTGACAGTTCATCAACGTTAGGGTGATAAATCTTGGTGATGAAACCAACAGAAGGAGATTTGTAAGGATAAGCATCTGGAAGTTCAACTCTTATCTTCCACACTCCCCCTTCATACAGACCTATCACATGATGAAACCCCACAGATCAGAACAAACACAAAAAAAATCATGGATGATTTGCAAAAACCCACCAGTGATTGATTAAAAGATACAGAAAGAAATCTTACTGTCTTTGGGACCGTGGAATTCAACAAAGAACTCATGCATGCCATCGTTGATCGTCTCCACTTTATAATCGCTCATCATCCTTTAAACAATATCAAAATCAAATCAAACTTAGCTTCTTTTTTGTTGTTGAAGAAACCCAAATCAAAAGGGGGGAAAAAGAGTGAAATTACAGCTTCATCATATCCATTTCTCTGCGTTTGCTCGGCGAAGACATCTCTTTTCTGGGCGTCTTTGTTCTTCTGGATTCGAGTGGAGATGATTGAAAACTTTGTGTGTGAGAGAAAACTCAAAAAGGAAAGATTTTTATTTTTTCTATATATTTTATTTTCACGAACGCCGACGATGAAGTGAAGCGAAGACCCTATCCTTTTATATCAGTTAGATCGAACCCTTCTTCTCTCATCAGTGAAAAATGTTGTGATTCAGTTTCACTCACTATATTTTGCTTTTCAAAATTTACTTTCTCCCAAAACTCTTAAATTACAAAAAAAATCATTAATGTTTCAGCTCAATTTTAATCAAAACTAAAACTTTACATATTCAATAAATAGTATTCATTACACAGTCCAACCAAACTAGACGCCTTTAGGACAAATACGTGTCAACAGAATATGTTAGCTACTGTCTTTTGAGTAATTTAATTGAGTTTGGTTTTATCCTTTTTTATATAGTCTCCCTAATTGAACTTAGCATCCCCCGCATCACATTAAACAAGTTCAGACCATCAAATATACATGTTTTCGGGATGGTAAACAAGATAACACTAAGTGACTCATCTACATGCATGTGCAAGTAGTATGTATATTTTTACAAAAACAAAATATAATAATGATTTATGTAATATTTTATTAATTTTAGTATCATTTGTTTATGAAGTTGATGTTACTGTAATTAAATTTTATTTATAAGCTGTTTCAATTGCGATGTTTAAATACTTTTTCTAAAATATTCAACTTAGCCATATATATTTTTCTAAAATTCTAAAATCACTAGTATAAGAACTGATCTTACATGTATTAATTATTATTTTTATTTACTTTGTACCAACTTATTCTCAAACTTCTTAATTAATTTATCATTTTCCATCATTGTTGCATGAATATATTTTTTTATAAAATAATGAGAATATAAGTTAGATGGTATATAGAATTAAAAAATATATTGATTTCTATGACTGGGATTAATAGAAGTTGAACTAAGAATTTTAAATATTATCTCATCATCAATGGATAAAAACCATCTCGATAGAAACAACTATTTAAAACTATCTTTTCCAAAGCTTATTTTCTCTAAAGCATCATAATATTCACTTTAACCTTGCATGTATCAAAAATATATGAAAATTTTAATGAAAATTATAGAAGTGATTTTCCTACGAAAAATGAAATTGTTTAGAAATAGAAAAGATTTTATATAATCGATGAATGATAATATGATAGTTAAGATTTGTATTGATAATTTGATAGTTTAGAATTAGGAGAAACAGTTGTTTTTCTATATAGTTTTAGTAGCATTCAAATAATATTCATATTAAAATTTATAATGTAAAAAGAAAATAACAAAAACGTGAAGTAATTTTAGTAGAAATAGAAAATTATATAATTATCAAAAATATATAATTACATATTCCCCTTTCATTAAAAGAGATATTTGACTTTTAATATCCTAAGTAAATTAGTTTAACTAACCTAGATTTTTAAAATATAAAGCAAAAGTTTATAAAACTAGAATCTAACCATATTAAAAGTTTAATAAGATGAATGGAGAAGCTGCCACATCCTTTAAAAAAATCGATCAATCAAAACATTTTAAATTGATACATCATTTTTTTTGCATAAATATGCTCATATTTTTATCTGGCTCATAAGATATTCATTCCTAAAATTCTATTTTCTGTATTTTTTGGCATATAAAATCTAACAGTCATAAGATGTCAATAGACAAATCACTTTCTGATTTTTTTTATTCTTCCAACCTATGTTGTGTCTTCTGGGTTTCTTCTTCTTCTTCTTCCAACATTCCTCTGCAATGAATCGTGACTTTAATATCCTCTTAATGATTTCTTTTCAACTTCCACTCTTTCCCATTCTTTATATATTGTATTTTTTTACTTTGTTACAAACCAAAACCTAAGAACCTGTAGTAATTAAGTCGAGCTATGGCGATAAAACCAAACAGCAAATCCCCTATCTCCTCCGCTAATGCCCAAGAAGTTATGCTCTTCAAAGATATCTCACTATGTCCCCATGAAACCCAATTACACTATCGTCTGATTCATTTCTGGCAGGCTCGAAATTCAATTAAAAAGATCCAATGCTCCTCATTGATGAACATGTTCATAAATTCTTCAAAATTTAGTTCCTTCAGTTCATTTTAAACATCGTATTAATCTTAGCATCATTAACAAGGAACTATAATTCAAGGATTTATTCCACGAGGACGTATTCAAAGCAAAAAACATGACCAACCATTAGGTCTGCCTTCACTTATGAGCAAAATTCAATTTTATGGATGTCATTATGAACTTGTACCTAACAAAAAAAAAACAAAGTTGAACCTACATCGAATGTATCTACCTCAGCGAGTGTACTAAAGCCATGTGCCATGTACAACTAGCTCAACCGCAAGATTGTCCTATGCTTTTTCTTTCTTAATTTTATCTGATTTCAGCTCAGTTACACAACCAATCACTACACTATCACGGAGGGAGCTATCAGGTAGGACTTGCATTTTATCCTTAATTTTGATTCGATTTGTTTCAATTTGATTTGAAAATTTTGGATATACATAAATTTTCGAATCAAAACAAATACTAAAATTTAATTTCCGTTAAAACAAACAAATCACATATATTAAAAAATTTAAACACGGATTTCCGCTCTGCTCCGTCTATTATGCAAACCGATGCATATCTATAGTTAAATATATTATTTTAAATATATAATCTCATATGTTTATTATTATAACATATTATTTTATTAATTTTATTTTATAAATTACATTAAAATATTAAATTAAAAAAATTTATATAAACTTCGTAGAAAATTATAGTTTTCTTAAAAAATATTTTATAAGAAAATTTTATAATACTAATAATATTGTTCTGCAATATCATTCAGAAACCAAGCAAAATTCAATTTTTTATCTCTACTCTGCAATTTAATTTTCAAAATTTGACTTACAAATAAGAAATTTGTAAATTTAGAGCATGAGCAAATTGCATATGAACGAAGAAATAATTCCTTACCATTGAATTTGAAAGAGAATGTTTCTGATCAATAAAATTATTTATTTTGAAGATGTTTTATCATTTAAATTAGTATCTAGATATTTAAATAAAAGCAATTTCAAGTTATTATTAAGCTTCAACAATGGGGTATTGGTAATAAGCTGATTGGTAGCGGTTGTAGCTTGGGATTTTTTGTTTTAAAATTTAAATTGTAAATTATATAGTTTTAGAGGTTGATTGGTGTTTTGGACAACCATTTTTTTTGTAAAACATTTTTCTAGAACAATCAAACTTTAGGTTTAAAAATTAAAGAAACAGTCAAAAAGTTAGAAAATAATTTAATGTTAGCTTTCAAAATCATTTTTCTACAGTTTTATTTAGTGATTTGGAAATAAATCTACAACAAAATAATTAAATCCAAAGCAATGAAACTCACTATTTTCTAAAGTAGAAAAACTAAAACTAAAGTAACAACCAATTAACCCCTTAGCTTTAGGTTTTATTGTTGTAAAATTATTTCAAAGATTGTAAAACACTTAAAATAAAGTTGTAAAAGTTTTTGATTTCTGGAGCAAATATATTTCTTTTTAAGATTTTAGATTGTAGCTTTAAATTTTATTAATAAAGCTTGAATGCTTTAATTTTATTGTTGTAAAGAGAATTCTGGTTGATTGTATAAAACACAATTAATAAAATTAAATGGTCAATTAATCATGGTTACTAAATCAAATGTAGTTGGAAAAATTCGCACGACGTAAGAAACTAACGACTACAATCCAAAGTAGAAACAAAGCTCATAGTTGGACTGCATTTAAACTGGTATTTGCAAAATACAATTTTTATATTGCAAAACATACAAGCAAAATTTTCTAAGTTTACCATTTTGGTACTATTATTCATATTTACCTTCATTAAAGAGACATTATCATAAACATCTTTTTTAAAACACAAAATGTTCTTAGATTAATTAAAATCATAAGCTTCACATTCCAAAACTTTACTCCACCCCTCAATTCAAAACCTTAATCTTAAATTAATGAACCTAAGGGGTTATAATTGTCTTTTCTCTTTTAAAAATAAATGTAAAAGTGATTAAATTAAATATAAAAAGTAATAGTATGAATGTAATATTTTTGACAATTTCCTAACTTACGTCCTAACTCATATAAAACTATATTACAGATGAATGATAATGAAGCTTACAATATAGGCTAACCAAACATTTCTATCCGGGGAGTTGTACAATACAAGCAATCAAAAATATATATTTTTAATGGTGACAAGCAATTATCTAAAATATTTAAAAGTACAAACAAATACAAACTTAAAGTTGTATAATACATATTAATTAATAATAAAGGTAAAAATAATGAAAATAAATATGAAAAGTGATAGTAAGAATATAATATTTTTGACAATTTTCTAACATCCTAACTCATATATATTCAGGGAGTTGTACAACATAAACAATCAAAAATATATATTTTTAGTGGTGACAAGCAATTATCCAAAATAATTTAAGTTACAAACAAATACAAACTTAAAGCGTATAATACATATTAATTAATAATTCTTATTTATAAAGAAGTTATTACTTATTATTGGCCATTTTGATAAGACAATAAAAATCATCAAAGACTTCAAAAAAAGATTGTCATCGTGAAAGCATAACTAAGAACAACTTCCACTGCGACATCTTTTGAGATGTCTATGTAATTTAGACTTAATTTTAGTATTTTGACAAACTAATAAAAATAATTTTATTATAAAAATATGAAAAAACAAAGCTATATGCAACACTCAAACAACAAAAATCAGAGCATATATATCCTCTTATACTATATCATTATGAACACAAGAAGATTCTACAATATTTAATATAGTAAATTTTAATAGTAATTACGGAAAACAACCTAGTTTATGTAAAAAATAAATTTATTTATATTACATAATTCAAATACTTAAATTATTATATTTTATGCTTTTAAATAATTTTTTATAACAATGTGGTTGCAAAAAAAATATTAATAAAAATAAAATATAAAATATAAATATAAATTACCTTTTATATGAATTTTTTAACAATGTAGCTAAAAAGAATTTATTAACAAAAATATAATATTAATTATAAAAATTATAATAATAAACTAAATTCACTAATTGTATCGCCATAATAAACCATCACGTGAGTTCACGTGAATAAAAGCCTCAAATAAAATTATAGATTAAAACATACACACTATTAAACATTTAATCTTATAATTACATCACATCTCACAAAACAATTTAAAAAGAAGGCATATAAACACTAAACTAAATCCAATCATAATAAACTCAAATTCAGATTTGATTACTATTTTTCTTTAATCCAGGAAAAAAGAAAAAACAGTATCAAACCCAAACTGAAACCACAGCTTAAACACTTCTAGAAGAACCTAAGAAAAAAAAAACAAGAATGAACAAAATCAAAGGTGGAACATCTGCAAGAGCTTCGTTTTTTGGTGTTTTTTTTTTCTGGTTATTCACAGAAGCGAATCTTAAAGCATGATAAACCCCTAAATTCTTACCGTAGCAGTCTTTTATGCAAACGTCTGTACAGGCATGTATGTATACCAACACTAATGTGTAATACGCAACTTGTGGTTAAGAACGTTAACTTTGTGTGCTCTCTTACCATCTTTTCCTTTCTTTTCTTTTACGTTTCTCCTCCTTTTTCTCCGTTTTCTTTGTTCGCTTTCTAAACTAATCGAGGGGAGAGTCAAACACCATTTCCTGCAAAACAAGCGGATCCTCATTAAGACACATCCCGGGAAGTCATATGTCGAGGGCAGACAGCACCAGAGAGACTCCAAAGCATACCTTGTTGCATACTGGGCAGGTTTCACTTCTCTCCATCCATTCTAGAATGCATGCCAGGTGAAAATGGTGCTCACATTTGGCTAGAAGTTTCGGGTTATCCATATCATACTCTGAATCAATAACAAAGAACCATTGACGTTCATATAAAGTTATGTTAACATCTTTGAGATGTACAGAAGTCAGAAAAAAAATTTACCTTCCAAACATATGGGACAATCCTCCTCTTCCTCTATTGGTACAAAGACGTCTTTTGATAGCTTCTTCAGGTCTATATCTTCAGTAGATTCAAGATCAATTTCTGTCTGTTGTTTGCTTTCTGTTTCTTTACAAGGGCATGTAGTGGGAACCCCGAGAGTGATACCATCGACTGTTTCTTGAGCTGGCTCTATAGTAGCGGGTTCCACTGAAACTTCTCTTATATCAACACAAGCAGCCTCTTCACTGTCTCCTGGTGTTTGAGGAACACCTATGGCCACATCGAAAGGAGTAGGCAGTGGTGGTGGTATATAAGCATCGGGAGATGAAGTCTCTAAGTTTGTATCTACCACGACAACCCCAGAGGAGATTGTATGAGCGGAAGATAAAGGAACACGCTCTTCTGTTGCTCTTGGAAACTGCAGAGTCAAAAAAAAAAAAACAATTCGATCTCGTGATAGGAAAATCAATTCCCATATGAAGAAGTAGGAAGAAGCATGAGACTATCTTCGGAATAAAGAAGTAGAAAGAAGCATGAGACTAACGTAATAGTAGGGAGGTCCATTATCAAGATCAGCTCTTCGTGAAGAACAACAACAGCAACCTCCCATTCTCTTCTTCTTTTGTTTCCTTTATCACAAATCCAAAAACCCAACGGTCTGCATCTATCCTTAACCTACCTACAAGGAGTGTCAAGGAAAAAAAAAGGAAAATTACATTCTGATATCCATTAGAATGAAACAAGCTTTGTCGTCTTCAATATCAGTTTCAGCTGTCCCTATCAGATTTATCATGCTATCAATAATATAACATATTCCAACCACATCAAGCAAGCAATTAGGAGTCCAATCATAAGAACACCAACAATCTCTTCTACTTGAAAAACAGATCAACATGGAGACAATGATGCTGAGACTTAGCCTAAAGAGGAATCCAATTTTGCAGTCTCCTTAGAACCATAAACACACAAACTTATACTAAAACCCAAAACCACTAGCAATTCAGAAACACACACACACACACACAAAAAAAAAAAAAAAAAAAGATGAGAGCTTCAGTGAGAGCTAAGGGTACAACGTTTCACAGATCCGTAAAGCCCTAAACCAAAACCTCATCAGAATCTAAGCATAAACGGATCTAAAGAGTCAAAACCTACAGAATTTCACAGGAAATCAGCTGAAAAGGCGAGAGATTCAGCAAAGAGGGAAACAAACAATCACTAGAAGGGAAGATCATACAGCAAAAAGGAACCGATCATCTTCGGAATCGAAAATTTCGAAATCAAAGAGAGAACTTTTTCACCTTTTTCGCACACTTTTATCGAGATAAACCTTTTTCGTCCCCTCTGCTTCTGCGCTACAGTTGTTTACCGTGCCCTCTCTCGAAATGACTTCCCTATGAAATTACAAAGACTCATCTCTAATTAAACTATTAATTGCTCACTTTATTAATGGATATGTCGTATAAAAAAACCTATAAAGATAGTAGTGTCCACTAACACTTTGGTGATGATGGGTGGGTTGGATTGTTACTTTATAATTTTTGCTGTAGAATTTAACCGCTAGAGTTGTAAGCTGTAACTGTATCTTCTGTATATGTAAAAACCAAATGAGAAAAAAAAATATGATTGAGTGGTTGAACTGTAGTTGTAAATTTTTACTGTATAATTTTATGTGTAGTATTAGTTGTACCTCTAAGATTTATATTTAGTTATTTAAAAAAAACATCAATGACCAGTAGTTATTTATTTGGTTAAAATCACATTTAGTACCAAATAAAATATAATTTAAGAATAATTATAATTTCAAATTATCTAGCATTGTAATATTATTATAACATATAATTTATTTATAGAAGAAAATTTAAGTTTTATATCATATCTATATATTTTGATTTTTAATTTTATATATTATAATTTGAATATTTTACCTTTACATATAATATATTATAATATCTATACAGTCAATCCTCTATAGTTCAATAAAAATACATTAATGACAGCTAAAAAGAAAAAAAAAGGAAAAACAATTAATTTGCTACAACATTTCTAAAGCAACAAAACCAGTACTCTAAAAGATAATGTTGTTACAGTCAATAACTTATTTTTGTTAGTTTTAGGTGGTGAGTGATTAAAGGAAAGTTAAAAGAAAAAAATTGGTAAAAAAGACACTCTCAACTTTTGTTTGTTCATTTAGGACTTTTGATAGTTTTGGTCATTTTGGACAAGTTTTACCCTTCTATAATGGAAGTAAACTGAAATTTAAAAATAGAAAAAATATCAAAACTATTGGAAACACAAGTATGGTTACTTATATGTGGAATCATATTTTATTTTATATCATAGCTGAGGATAGAATACACATTCTGACCATCTGCGATCTCTAGAAACCGGATACTAGGTGTTATACATAGATCTATTCAGAATATATAACTCAAACAAAACTTTTTTGTATATTATATCTTAGCTAAAATGCGTGAGGTTATATTTTAGCAAGATACGTTAGTCTACAATCGACTTGATTTTAATTAATAGCCATTACTCTACGATATACATTTTTCTTATTTATGTGTCATAATTTGTACTACCTTTTACTTTATGTTACGCCTGTGGAAGAATATACTTCCCACCCACTCTACATTGTTCTGCTCGACGCATGATACATATTCTAGCCGAATCGCGAAAATATGGCAACTTCCATATTTTGGTTAATATCTTTCCTAAATCTACACTAAATCAACCCTAAATCTCTCACGATATATTCTCTCCCACGTTCTTTCTCTCTTTCGTTCTTTGTTTTCTCTCTTCTTCATTGACATAGCAATCTCTTATCTCTATCATACATCATGGTTCTAATCTTTGTTCAAAAACGGCCGCAAGCTGTATAATCGGCCTTATAATCATAAAACAAAAGGCCACTCTGGTGAATATATCAATTCAGATTCATTA
The DNA here is from genome assembly GCA_905132765.1 of Moricandia arvensis. NCBI lineage: Eukaryota > Viridiplantae > Streptophyta > Magnoliopsida > Brassicales > Brassicaceae > Moricandia > Moricandia arvensis. The sequence continues at coordinate 60,382 of CAJHQP010002861.1, read as the reverse complement.
TACGCCAACCCGAGTTTTGGCCGTGTAAAGTATGGTTTAAGGTAGCTTGGCCGCTTAATGTAGAAATCAAGATACTCAAATATCGTGGGTAAACTAAGTTTTAAGGTTTAAATCATGTATTAGGATTATAATCTATTATAGGTGTGCATGAATCATTAAAAACAAGTCTGAATGACAAGAATCGTGGAAAAAAAAAACAGTGAGAGGCGATAAATTTGGGTTCTTAGTCGACTTAGGTTGAAGAAGAAAAGAAGGGTATTTTTGTAGTTTTTTTGTTATTAATAGAAAAGTGAAAAATAAACAAAATTGCTCTTTACTTCCCTCGAACCCGAGTTATTCAAGAGATACCTACACACGCAAACCACTAGACCACATAGGATTCACGTTAATTTGATATGTATACTAGTTTAAATAGATGAAAATTCAGAGACCAAAGCTGCAAAATAGGAATACTCGCTGGGTCGAGATTGCACAATTGAAAGTTTTGGAGTTAATTCGAACAACAATATGTACAAACAGAAAGTTATGGGATAAATCCATGATTAGTCAAAGGTTCGAGGACCTTTCTTGTAAAATTACCCAAAATGGCCATTGTTGCTCTTTGACGAGTTTTCCTTCGGTCCACGACAGCAAGGGCTGATTTCGACATAACTGAGATAGTGGAGTGAAGCTAAGAGCACGACGGATTGGAGCTTTCTGATAGGAGACGGCGGAGTGACATCGTGAATTGATGCCGTGGAGGAAGCTAGGTCGCAGCGATTGGAACAGAGCACGGCCACAAACTTGACGAGACGAAGCCATCACGGAGCAGAACACAGTGGTGAAGAGTTAAAGAAGACGATTGGAGGTTGTGATGAGCCATACCACGTTCAAGAAGACAAAGATAAAGAACCATAATATCTCCAAATTTATTTGTTATTAAAATGAGATATTATTTGTTAAGTAAAGGGTATAATGGTATTAAAAATAATTAAAATCCTAATAAGACAAAAAATCTTAGATAAATTCGTAGAGAGACAAACCCAACTTCTAGGTGTCTCCTTTTTCCAATTTTCTCAAGTTAAAACGCTAACAAAAAAAGAATTAAAGCAAGAATGGTTCAAGTTTGTGATAGTAAACAAAATTTTGGCTACAAAAGCATTCTGCAACCAACTAATCATCCCGTTTAAACCACCAAATTTTTTAATTAGCATTTCTGTTATTAATTGACAATTTTGCTAACCAAATCTTTGATTTGGCAGTATTTTTTGCATCACTTTTTAATAGATTAAACAATTAGCTTTATTAACAGAACGAGTGACTCCAGTATTATAGTACTTGTCAACTTATGGCATTCCATAAAACTGAATTGTTTTGACTTAATTAAAATGATATCATTTTAAATAAATTATGCTTTGAATTTTAAAGGGAATAGACGAAAATAACAACCCCAAATTGTTTTTGAAATTAGGGTTCATCTCCCAATTTGACTGTTTCTACATAGGTTTTCAAGAATTTTGTAAAACTTGAAAGATATCTTGTAGATCAGTTGATACAGCCTCAAATAGCTGTAAGAGCTCTAATACCTCTAGCATGGTATTGGGTTGAAGCCTCGTCCCAAAAATCACTTGAAGGTGGATTCGGGGCGTGTTCCAGGAGCTTTAAGGCTCTTGGATGCTTGATGATCTTCACACAAAGGTTGTGGACTACCTTGTGTTGTTTTGCTTCGGCTATCTACGAGTGTAACCTCATATAGGTTGATGCCTGTTGGAAATCACGTAAACAGAAGAGTTAACTTCTTGGTGATGATAGATGGATATGACCACATGCATGATCAAGGTAGAGGTCTCCAAGGAGACAAAAATGTGGAGACAAAAATAAAGCCAAAACTTTGGGGAACTTTATTAAAAGAGTGTGTGATTACATTATATGCAGAGCTTTGGCTTATAAAGACAAGACTGAAAACCCTAACTAGAAAATCCTATTTCTAATCTAAAAAGCAAAAAACTAAAACCTATTTCTAATTATTTTAATAAAACCCTAACCCTAGTATAAAAAGGGAAACCTAACTCTAACAGGTTTACGAGAAAATAGAAATACACATAAGTTAAGTAAACCGGCCAACTTGAACTAAGATGGTCGATCCTTCCATTTCTTGGGCTTGAAAGACCCTTGCTCAACCTTCTCCAACATATGCACGACCTAAATAGCTTCTGGCCTGTTCCACTTGTTCCTTAGACTTACTTCATCAATGTAAATCTTCTTCCTGGTCTAAGTACATCTCCGGTCCATTAGCTGCTTCTTTAGCTCCATTGTCGACCATTCCATTCTCTCCCACTCATCCATGTTGCAAGCTGATGATGAATGCAAGCTCCTGTTGGAGTACTGATCATGTCTTAGTCGTCCATCTCCTTGTGGTCGAACTACCTTGTTGTTGACGGTTGATCCAAGTAGTTCTAAGGCCGCATCAAGAGCTCTCAGCTTCTCTCTATCCAATATTTCGTGGAATAAGCCAATAAGCTCCATGTTTTTACCTTTGAACCACAAATTAATTAGTGACCTAGCTGGCTCACACATGATCTTTAAATCCTTGAAGTTGAGGCTGATCCAGATCTCATCATACCCTCCTCCTTTAAAAAGATTTGCCCTCAAATCCAGACCTTCTAATATGATAGAACCTTTCATATGCTGCTACAAATGTGTTGTTTTTTTTAGCTAGTGTTTTGCCATTGCTCATGTGTACCTTTTGCTCTCCAAGTTATATCAAGAATTTCATTGGTTGTTCAGGTGGCCGAACCAGTCCAATGTGGCTGAGTAAGAGTAGATCTCGTTCATCCCTTGTATCAACACGGCCGCACCTCATATTGACTTGACAATAATGCTCCATATGGTCTGGTGGACGAGTTGTGATACCTCCCTTGACCCTATTATGCTTTGGTTTGTCATCGCCCATGCCAAGTTCTAGCAATGCCCATCTCGGATTGTCTTGGTTAGTTGTGAAACTAACCAAGGACGTGTATTCTTTGTGTTTGCTGCTTGTTCTGGACACACCATGCTCTCCTCCTTCAACAAGATTTGACCTCAAATCCCGTTCTTTAAGGATGAATGGACAGTAGAAGCTCAGATTCTCGGCGGCTGTTCTTTGGACCAGGGTGTTATTGTTGTTTCCTTGCACACATATCTCTTCTCCTGGCTCAAAGACGTGGTTGTGAAGTCCGGTTACAAACCTCATATGCTCTATGAGATTGAACTGAATACGTACAAGAGGTTCTGTTAGTAAACCATAAGAAAAAAATCTAATGAATCCACCTTGTTCTATCAAAGTCTCAGATGACTCATGAACTACAAGCACCTCATCAAGCTTTCCTTCTTCAGCCTTGATTAGATCAGTCACGTGACCTCACATGGCAGATTGGTTCTCCTCTTGTTCCAGCTGAACGTCTGAGTTATCTTTTTGCAAAGAAGTAATTGGTTCATGTACAATCTCTTGTTTCTCCTCAGCTTATTCCTTCTTATAACAACTTACTTCATCAATTCCTGTTGATTTTGGTGGTACTGACCTGAGTTTTGGATATTGTAACACTGCAGTGAATGATTGATCAATTATGACCTTGAGGTCATCCCTGAACTTTGGGCTTCCCAAATAGCTGACATAAGCAAGATGCGTTTGAAGTAGCTGTGTATTTCTTTGTGCATCACGGCCATAACAGGTCATAAGCTTTTCTTGGGCTGTCTTAGGCCGTGCTCTCATGTGTACATCCTGGATGAGTTGATTCTCTCTTTCACGTTCAGCCTGATTCTTGTTTCTTTCTCTCTCTTGCAACAACTCCCTTGTTGCTTTGCTCACAACCTTCTCCTTAGGGTTTCTTTTACTTTCAAAAGAAGACATTGAAGATTGCTGGGTATATGATAGATTCACATGATATTAGGTCAAAACAAAAATCCTTAACCTTCAAGCGGCTCTGATACCACTTCATACGGCCTCAGATAGCTTTAAGAGCTCTAATACCTCTAGCACAGTATTGGGTTGAAGCCTCGTCCCAAAAATCACGTGAAGTTGGACTGGGGGAGTGGTTCAAGAGCTTTTAAGGCTCTTGGATGCTTGATGATCTTCACACAAAGTTTGTGGACTACCTTGTGTTGTTTTGCTTCGGCTATCTACGAGTGTAACCTTGTATAGGTTGTTTCCTGTTGGAAATCACGTAAACAGAAGAGTTAACTTCCTGGTGATGATAGATGGATATGACCACGTGAATGATCAAGGTAGAGGTCTCCAAGGAGACAAAAATAAAGCCAAAGCTTTGGGGAATTTTATTAAAAGAGTGCGTGATTACATTATATGCAGAGCTTTGCTTATAAAGACAAGACTGAAAACCCTAACTAGAAAACCATGTTCCTAATCTAAAAAGAAAAAAAAACTAAAACATATTTCCAATTAGTTTAAGAAAACCCTAACACTAGTCTAAAAAGGAAAACCTAACTCTAACGGGTTTACAAGAAAATAGAAATACACCTAAGTTAAGTAAACCGGCCAACTTGAACCAAGATGATCGATCCTTCCACTTCTTGGGCTTGAAAGGCCCTTGTCAACTTTCTCCAACATATGCACGACCCAAATAGCTTCTGGCCTGTTCCACTTGTTCCTTAGACTTACTTCATCAATGTAAATCTTCTTCTTGGTCCAAGTATAGCTCCGGTCCATTAGCTGCTTCTTTAGCTCCATTGTCGACCATTACTTTCTCTCCCACTCATCCATGTTGCAAGCTGATGATGAATGCAAGCTCCTGTTGGAGTACTGATCATGTCTTGGTCGTCCATCTCCTTGTGGTCGAACTGCCTTGTTGTTGACGGTTGATCCAAGTAGTTCCAAGGCCGCATCAAGAGCTCTCAGCTTCTCTCTATCCAATATTTCGTGGAATAAGCCAATAAGCTCCATGTTTTGACCTTTGAGACACACCTTAAACAGTGACCTAGCTGGTTCACACATGATCTTTTAATCCTTGAAATTGAGGCTGACCCAAATCACATCATCCCCTCCTCCTTTAAAAGGATTTTCCCTCAAATCCAGTCCTTCTAATATGATAAAACCGTTCATATGCTGCTCCAAATGTGTTGTTCCTTAAGCTAGTGTTTTGCCATTTCTCATGTGTACCTTTTGCTCTCCAAGTTAGATCAAGAACTGCATTGGTTGTTCGGGTGGCCGAACCAGTCCAATGTGGTTGAGTAAGAGTAGATCTCGTTCACCCCTTGTATCACCACGACCACACCTCATATTGACTTGACAATAATGCTTCATATGGTTTGGTGGACGAGTTGTGATGCCTCCTTTACCCCTATTATGCTTTGGTTTGTCATCGCCCATGCAAAGTTCTAGCAATGCCCATCTCGGATTGTCTTGATTAGTTGTAAAACTAAGCAAGGACGTGTATTCTCTGTGTTTGTTGCTTGTTTTTGACATACCACCAGTTATTGGACTAGATAGATGTTTCTTGAAATGGGAGTTGACTAGAGACTTACTCTCATTTGTTAATAGAGAATGTAGATAATAGAATATATTTTATTGCATGGGCGATTGTTAAAGTATATACCAAAGACACTTGGGTGTGGTCTATAAAGAGGTTGAAGGCGGATCTTGGCTTGGGGATATAAGGCAACCACACCATCATTTCTGACAAGCAAAAAAGGCTTGTACTTGCAGTAGGAGGAAAACTGCCTAATGTTGAGCTTTAGATGAGTGCACGTCATATATATGGAAATTAGAAGAAACCATTTTCCAAATCTGATTACAGGAATTTGTTCTAGGGAGTTACGGATAACTAAAATGTTGATGAATATGAAGAAAAATGAGAAGCGTGTGACCCTGAAGCTTATGATTCACTACTAAAAACTAAAACAGAGAAGTGACGTTGAGCATTCTTATCTACTGAATCTTACTGCCATGACATACGCAACAACCTGTCTAAAATCTTCAATAAGACAATAAAAATGGTGAGATCAAAACCTTTTCTTTATCTGTAGAAGATATTAGAAAACATGCTATGCGAAAAATCACACAAATATTTCTTAAAGTAGAGAGGTGTGATACCATACAAACACTAATCTCTATTGCATTGTTAGAGAAATCAACAGTTGCTAACAATTTTTGCACCACTATAAAAAGTTTTTCTAGGTGAATGTTTTCAGTCATGGCTACACGGTTAGACTTTCAACATGTGAGTGTGTTTGTAGGCGATAAAATCTAACTGGTAAGAGCATGATTAAGGGGCAGCTTAGAGGGGTGGTTAAGGGGAGGACCTACCAAAACCCTAAGCACCACTTCTGAAAGCTCCAAATTAAGCACCACATCTTGTATTGTTCGCGGGTCCCCTGACACGTGGCGGCCCGCGATTGATTCTATTTTTAAATATTATTATTTTTTTTTAAATATAAAAAACACCCCAAATAGAGTGATAGGGTTAATGGTGGTCTAAATTTTTGTTGTTCGTAAACTAAGAGCCCCACAAGATAAGTGTCCCATTCAAGTGTTTCCTCTTTATCTGCTCAAGTTTGCCTTTGCATCTTAGATGTTATAAACGAGAATCAGTTCAAACACATCCAGTGTTATGAATCATATATGGAGGCTCGGTACAGACTGAAAGAGATTACATGCGAAGAGATCAAGGACTTGATATACTCTTATTAATCAATGTGAAAGAAGAAACATAATCTTTTAAAGAATTTAGTGTGAATCTCACTGCTATCGCCAGAGCTGTCTATTTGCACTTGCAACTGGAGCGATGGAACCTCGATAGTAGTTAGACAAGACTGTTGTAGATTCTTGGTTATACAAGAAGTTGTGACTCTTCTTTTCTTTTTGTCGACGCTAATCTTTTTTTTTATGTTTGCTATTTATTTTGTAAAAAGTTGGTTAAGAAATATATTTTTTCTCTCTATTTATAATGACTAATTTATAGTAATTTTTTAAACATAACTAAATAAAAATAAAATTTTCTAAACTAGCATCGAATATTAAATCACACACTAACACTTAATTTTACTTTCCAAAATATATAATTGGTCCAAAATTTTAGAGGACCCATAATTTTGTATTTTCATAATAGTTATAAATTTAATATCATATTATCAAAAAATTCTGAATGAATGTTTTATATTTGAATTCAGTTTTCGTAAACCAATAAATATAAATATAAATTACAAGTTTAATTTTGTTTACATAACCAACTAAAAATGCAATAAGTTAGGAACTAATTAGTACTTATACCAATTATATATTTTGGAAAGTAAAATTAGGTGTTAGTGTGTGATTTAATATTCGATGCTAATTTAGAAAATTTTATTTTTATTTAGTTATGTTTAAAAAATTACTATAAATTAGTCATTATAAATAGAGAGAAAAAATATATTTCTTCGCCAACTTTTTACAAAATAAATAGCAAACATAAAAAAAAGATTAGCGTTGACAAAAAGAAAAGAAGAGTCACAACTTCTTGTATAACCAAGAATCTACAACAGTCTTGTCTAACTACTATCGAGGTTCCATCGCTCTATTATATTTATAGATTATGGCTTATGTGGATATAGAAAACATCAAAAGAAAAAAGATTGAATGTGCTAGCGATGATTTCAATTGAAATGATATTTTGGAGAAGATCAAATTTGATGATTTGGTGGATGATTTTGTATCAAAAAACTACAAAATAACGTTATTTAGAGAAAAATTGGTGTATTTATTTTATATTATAACAATATTTTGTAAAAAAAATTGTAAAAGAAAATTTGTACAGACTATTAAAAAGTTTTTTTTCGAACAGAGTCCCTATAAAATTCGAGACGCCCTGGCTATCGCAAATAAAGTTTAAAAATTAGAACATAAATATAAGCCAAAAATGTAAAGTAGCTGATGGGAAGGTGTCATCATATAGTTAAAGGACATGTTGACACTAACAATATTGACTTTGATGAAGTTTTTTTTTTTTTTGATTTACCAGGTGTTAAGTTTACGCCCCACCACCTAGGTCCGGCGCCAGCCTTTGCCTGTACCGTTTAGGGCTTTGGGCACGCCTCCCCCTCTCCGCGAGTCGAACAGCTGACCTCCCAGTTTGAGCCCCCCAGCTCGGGGCAGGTACCACTGGACTTTGATGAAGTTGTTGGTCATTTACAGGCATATGAAATGAAAATGATTGTGAGGAAGCCAAACATTTCAAATAGGATAGCTATTCAAAAGGATATTAACAAGTCATTTTTGAAAACATACATTACGGAGTTTAAAACTGGATAAGAGATGAGTTTGGAAAAGAAAATTTGGATGATGAGAGATTTTATGAACTTAACGAAACAACAAAGCTGTTCGACTCGCGGGGAGGGGGAGGCGTGCCCAGGGCCCTAAACGGTACAGGCAAAGGCTGGCGCCAGGTCTAAGTGGTGGGGCGTAAGCTCAACACCTGATTAATCAAAAAAAAAAAAAAAAAAAAAAAAAAAAAAGCAGTTGACGGACTTGCCAAATAAGCTCAACATGGATCTACATTTTACGTACCATTTTGACTTGTATTTGGGTAAATGAGGATCACACCTGTTAAAATAATAAAAATTCGTTCTGTTAATACAAAATAATAGCTGGGCCAATTGGGTAATAGAAAGGCCCATATTGATACTTAACCATCTCTTCGTCGTTCTAATCAAAACCAGTCACGGAATCTCTCGTATTGCATCGTCGGATATAACAGAACCCGACCCGAATCTAACCATTATATTCCGGTGATTCGCAGCGTAATTTACGACGGGAATTCCAGAGTTTTTCCCTTTGTGATTTTGGCCCTTTTAGGGATTGAAAAGAAAAGACAAAGCAATAGATAATCTCTGAATCAATTCGATCAAAATAGTGAATATGGGAAACGGTAATACTGGTGATTATCCTATACAACGTTTTTTATAAAAGTATATGCCAACACTTTTGATGTTCAGGTGAAGGAGGACGATCAAGCAAGAAGAAGATGAAATACGTTGGCAAGGTTCCTTCTTCACTGAGAATCAAAATTTAATAGCCTCTTTCTCAATATTAGTTTATGTAATTAAACTCTCAGGATGATCAAAAGATGAAGAACATCCAAGACGAAGAATATTATCTTGGTGACGATGCTGATGATGGTAAACTTTACCACTTTCTATGTTTCTACATATAACGTGTATGTTTCATTTGGAAGAGAAATCATTGAATGGTTCTGTTTTGTATGTGAAGGAGAGGAGATGAATATGGATTTTAGCAAATTGGAGTTGAAGCCAGATCATGTGAACAGGCCTTTGTGGGCTTGTGCTGATGGCAGGATTTTCTTGGAAACTTTCTCTCCTCTCTACAAGCAGGCTTATGACTTTCTTATCGCCATTGCTGAACCCGTTTGCAGGTGCTCACTGCTCATTATCTCGAGTGAATGAATACTCTCTTTGTTTATGTGTTGTGGTTATTTCAGGCCAGAGTCAATGCACGAGTATAATTTAACGCCTCACTCTCTGTATGCTGCTGTTTCCGTTGGTCTTGAGACACAAACTATAATTTCTGTTTTGAATAAGCTGTCTAAGACTAAGCTACCCAATGATATGATTGATTTCATCAATGCTTCTACTGCCAACTACGGCAAAGTCAAGCTGGTTCTGAAAAAGAATCGCTATTTTATTGAATCCCCGTTCCCAGAGGTGAGTTCACCAGTCTTTTCATCTTTTCTCTGGTCTTGCGTATTTGGATATTGGTTTCATTTTTCCATTGCTCTGTTATTTTGTTTATTTGTAATCGATCTCAGGTGCTGAAAAAGCTTGGCAATGATGGTGTTATAAGCAAAGCAAGATTTTATTCTGATGTACGTTCAACTTTTTCCATTTAGTGCATCTTTTGTTCCTTATGTGTGTGTGCAGAGATATACATATACATTTAGCTCTTTGGAACTATGCGTCCAGTTGTCTCAATTGTGGGATTCTTATACCGTTGCCTTCTCCACATTATGTCGAACTAACATAAGATTAACCTTTTGCTAGCCATATGGTGGTGATGGATTCACGATTGGCAAAACAAGTGGTGAACTTGAAGCAGGACCTGGGGAGCTCTTGAATGCAGCAGAGCTGGCAGCAGCTGCAGAAGAGAAAGAAACTCACTCATTTGAGATAGACCCTGCACAGGTAAATTCCCCCCCCCCCCCCCCAATGGGTCTGAAATGGTGTGTGAAAACTAATCGTCTTCGTGAGTTTTTGCTGTAATGTTCGATGATCTTTACTTAAGTGGCATTGTTCATGTTCTTTTACTCTTTATGTGTAGGTGGAGATTGTGAAGCAGCGTTGCTTGCCAAGTGAATTGAATTACCCTATGCTAGAGGAATACGACTTCAGGAACGACAACGTGAGTTAAAAATACACTTTAAGCCTATTTTTTCTTACAATATGATGTGCACTACATGTTCATGCTTGCTAAATAACTTGATGGTGTATATCAGGTCAATCCTGATCTTGACATGGAACTGAAGCCCCATGCACAACCGAGACCATACCAGGAAAAAAGTTTGAGCAAAATGTTTGGGAATGGTATAACTGCCTAGGTCCTTTTTGTTGCCTTCTTAGTAATTCGGTCATGCCGCATTTGCTTAACTTGGTGGGATATTTATATTCGTATGTTACCGTGGGCTGCTACACGGGAAAGAATGTGATTGATCAAGAATCTTGATTTTGCAGGACGGGCAAGATCTGGGATTATAGTGTTGCCTTGTGGTGCTGGTAAATCTCTAGTTGGTGTTTCTGCAGCGGCTCGTATAAAAAAGAGTTGTCTTTGTTTGGCGACGAATGCCGTTTCGGTGGATCAGTGGGCCTTCCAGTTCAAGTTGTGGTCTACTATAAGAGATGACCAAATATGCCGTTTCACTTCTGATAGTAAAGAACGATTCCGTGGAAATGCTGGTGTTGTTGTGACAACCTATAACATGGTTGCCTTTGGTGGTAAGCGATCTGAGGAGTCAGAGAAGATCATTGAAGAAATGAGAAACAGGGAGTGGGGGTTGCTGCTCATGGACGAGGTAATTAAAGAGCTTTCAGTGTGATTTTATGTCTTTGCGGAAGAGTTATATGTGAAGTTTTTTTTTCTTCTTATAGGTGCATGTGGTTCCAGCCCAAATGTTTAGGAAAGTTATCAGCATCACAAAATCTCACTGCAAGCTAGGACTTACAGCCACTCTTGTGAGAGAAGACGAAAAGATTACAGATTTGAACTTCCTCATTGGCCCGAAACTATATGAAGCCAATTGGCTTGATTTAGTTAAAGGAGGCTTCATTGCAAATGTTCAGTGTGCTGAAGTATGGTGTCCTATGACTAAAGAGTTCTTTGCAGAATATCTGAAGAAAGAGAACTCCAAGAAAAAACAGGTACATTAACTCCAAGAGCTTTTACACATTGTTCTCCGTTTTATTGTTGGATCTTATATGTGGTTCATTGCTGGATGATTAAAATATAGTTACTGCTCGGATGATAGGCTATATGAGTGTTTCATAATATGGCACGAGAATATCTTATTCTTATGGCATATGAGCCACTTCAGTTGGTCTGACATGTGCACATATATTGTATTCTCGTATCTGCAGGCACTTTATGTCATGAACCCTAACAAGTTCAGAGCCTGTGAGTTTCTTATACGCTTCCATGAACAACAACGTGGGGATAAAATCATTGTCTTCGCAGACAATCTTTTTGCACTTACTGAATATGCTATGAAACTCAAGAAACCGATGATTTATGGTGCAACCAGGTTCGTTATAGAGCTGCACACTTTTGCACGATTCATTCAAATTAATAAGCACTGATAGTTCCTCCTTCTCTTTTTCTTGTTTCATCTGTAGCCATATCGAACGAACCAAAATTCTAGAGGCGTTTAAAACCAGTAAAGACGTGAACACAGTCTTCTTGTCAAAGGTATATTAGCATTTGTTTGTTCAATGTTCACTAAGGAACTTTACAATTAATGGGTGTGGTTTCTTTTGATTACAGGTTGGTGATAACTCCATAGATATTCCTGAAGCTAATGTGATTATCCAAATTTCGTCACATGCTGGTTCCAGACGTCAAGAGGCTCAGCGTTTGGGTCGTATTCTTAGGGCCAAGGTTTGATTTTCGATGATATTACTCTTTACGTTGTGTCTCTCCTAGTTCCTTCTTTACACAGTTTATAATTTCTCCATGATGAATAAAAACAGGGTAAAATTGAGGATAGAATGGCTGGTGGAAAAGAAGAGTACAATGCATTCTTCTACTCACTTGTTTCTACAGATACGCAGGTATAAGAAGAAACAAAAGCCTCTACTATAGTGTAGTTTGGGGTTTTATGATTCATTTAAAAAAAAATGCAGGAAATGTATTATTCAACGAAAAGGCAGCAGTTCTTGATCGACCAAGGTTATAGCTTCAAAGTTATAACAAGCCTTCCACCACCTGATGCTGGTTCAAGCTTAAGCTACCACAGTCGAGAAGAACAGTTATCCCTTCTCTCAAAGGTTTGTCCCACTGCTCACATTCCACATTTATTAGCATCTCTATAATTAAGTTATGTTATTAGTTGTCTTTTTTTTATGATCCACACAGGTGTTGAACGCTGGAGACGATTTGGTTGGTTTAGAGCAACTGGAAGAAGACATAGACGGAAAGGCCCTGCAAGCGGCCAGACGAAGGAAGGGAGTGATGAGTGTAATGTCAGGTGCAAAAGGATTTGTGTACCAGGAATTCAACTCTGGCCGTCAAAAATCTTCTGGTCAACAATTCAAGAAACCTAAAGACCCTACTAAACGACACCACCTCTTCAAGACACGTTAAGTTTCGTGTAACACGCACACAAGGTTAAATAATAAAAGGAGTTTGAGAGCTCTCTTATAACTTTGTGTAGGATTCTTTTTTCTCAGAAGAAAATTTTAGTGGATTCTTTTCCCAATAGGTTTCTTTCATCTTCTTAAAGGAAAAGTGTTAACAGCAGCAAAGCAAAAAGAAATTATGATAAATCTTGGTCATGTTTTATATTTTTAGTCGATAAAGTTTAAGTTTTTAGTCACTAGAGAAGAGAATTTAAAAGAACACTTTTTGTTTTTCAAACCAGACGTCGTCTTCTAATTATTGATTGGTTTTCTTGGTATCATCCAATGTATCAGTGGATTGTAGCTGTAACAATAAAATAAAATAAAACACTTTCTACCACTTGTATAATTTTGTACCATAGATATATGTTTTTTTTTCTTCAACCACAGCCATTGATATATGTATATGCAGTTACAAAAGGAGAAATTAGATGGAATATCCATTAAAAAACAGGAAATTAAGTGTATATCCATTAGATATAATGTTTGGGAAATTGTATAAAATACCACATTCCTACTATCATTTTCCATGTTTACTTTACTCACTTTTACCTTTATGTTTTAAGAGGGAAAAAAAACACTAACCCTAAGTTTAAATAATCTAAGATTTAGTGTTTAGAGTCGAGGAGTCGAGTAGAGTTTTGTAATGTGGAGTTTAAGATTCTAATTAATTTAAAAGTTTTTTGCCTCTTAATGAATAAATTATTTATGAAAATGTCTCTTTAGTGAAAGTAAAGATGAATAATGGTGTCAATAATGTGGTAAATATGAAAATTCTCCTACAATCACTACAAAAAATTTGTCATTGATAGCACACTGTTATAGCTCGTTTTACCTAACTGCTATTGTAGATAACTTAAGAATCTAATATATTAAAACAGAGTCCTATTTGAAAATTACCTTGGCATGTTTTTTTTGGACTTATTAAAAAATGTTATGACTTATCTATTAACTAACATCTAATATATTAAAACAGAGTCCTATTTGAAAATTACCTTGGCATGTTTTTTTTTGGACTTATTGAAAAATGTTGTGACTTATCTATTAACTAACATTTATATTATTAGAAATCAAGTACAAAATTGGAATGTTTGGAAACATAGACAGTGGCGGATCTAGAAAATATTTTGAGTGGGGGCATAAAAAAGAAATTCAGAAAAAAATGAAGGAACAAGAAGGGAAGGGGGTTTGAACCCAGGCTGAGTGGGGGCAAAAAATGACTTTTAACCACCAAACTACAAATTTTCTTATGACTCTCATGCATTTAAGAGCAATTGTATATTTTTGTGGTGGCAGCTGCCCCCTTTCTACGTAACGTAGATTCGCCACTGAACATAGATAGTAGACTAAATGAAAAATGTTTGGAAACACAGATAGCAGATTAAATATTTTCTTCTATTTACATATTTAGTCATCCTATTTCTTTCTTATTTACATATTCTGCCAATATCATTTAAAATAATATTTTTAAATTATTTAATTTCAATGGGTATATAAATTTGGTACATTAATAATAAACCAACTATAATTTTTATTTTTTTAATTATAACAAAATCTGTTGAGAAAGAATCTAACAAAATTTTACTTAAAATTTAAATATTTTTATAAAATTATACATTAATAAATTTCGTGATTAGTAATATAATATTATTATAAATCAATTTAACTAAGTTTTTATTATAAAACAGGAAAATAAAATTCTACACTATTTTTTTATAAATTCTATAAATATATTCTCTATTATATAAAAATAGCAGTGTTACATTAGTTAAATATGGTAAAATTATATTAAATAGGTAAATTAACAAATTTTAAAATTTTATCTACTATTAACAAATATTAATTAGACCATTTCAAAAATCAGTTAATATGACATATTTAATTATTTACATCAATAATAAACCAACTAAAGATTTGAATTTTTTTTAATTATAACAAAATCTGTTGAGAAAGAATCTAACAAAATCTTACTTAAGAATTTAAATATTTTTATAAAATAATACATTAATAAATTTCATAATTAGTTATATAATATTATTATAAATCAATGTTAACTAAAATTTTATTCTAAACAAGAAAATAAAAATTCTACTTTTTTTATAAATTCTATAAATATATTCTGGATTATATGAAAATAGAAGTGTTACATGAATTAAATATGATCAAATTATATTAAATAGGTAAATTAAAAAATTTTAAATTGTAAAGTTTTTCATTTAAATAAATCATCATTCATCATTAAAATAGGATAAAATTCATAAACTGTATAATAGCTTTATAAAAAATAAATGTATTAACATATGTTAAACTTATATATCTACAACTTTTTATTTATATTGAAACTCTCAACAATATATTATTTAAAATGTTTGTATACAAAAATATAATAATATATAATAAACTTTAATTCATATATTATTTAAAAAAATGTCAGTAGAAAACTATGGTATTTTAGCAACTCAGTTAAAATATTAATGAAAAATCAAATTTTAATTTTAAATTTATTTTTGTTTTAATTATAAAAAATATGTTGGAAATTTTCTTTTAAAGCAATGAAGTCTTAATTTTTTAAAATAAAACTTAATATCATAACATCCAAAAAATATCATATATCAATAAATTTTAATAAAATAATATGATAGATTCTACTATGTATAAAATTTACTAAAAATAGGTCTATATTATTTAAACAAAACGGTGTTTTTACTTATAAATTTCGTAAAACACTAAAATGATATATGTTAAAGTATATTTTCTTATACATATTAAATAGATTTCTTTTAAATAATATAAATAAATAAAATTTAAAATATATATATTCAAAACGTATAAATTAAAGAAAAAAACAAATTTTGAAAGAGATTCTTTATTTGATTATTTCATATGGTTATTTTATTGTATCTAACTCGAAAATATATTAGTAAGTAATAAAAATTAATAAAAAATTAAAATGTTTTAAACAAATCACTATATATTAATAGTGTTGAAGAAGAAATATAAAAAAATTATAGAGTTACACAATATATAGCACTAAATTAAAATTATATAAATAAAATATTTGTAATAATATCAAATACATTTATAAAATAGAAAAATATCCGCACGGACGTGCGGGTTAAAATCTAGTTTTATTATTATACAATAGCATTGCATAAACGCTATAATAAAGTTTAACTAAGCGGAAAACAAAAATTAGCTTTTCTGCGAGACACTTAGTGAAAATCCCTAATACTAATCACATTTCCCTCTCTATTCCCGCTGGACACTTCGTGAAAATTAGCTTTTCTCTCAGGTTCCCCCTTTCTCAATTGAACCCTAAAAATCCTTCTCCATCTCAAAAATCATCTCCGCCGTTTCTCCCAATCACCTTTCTCTTCGATTCGATTCCGCGTCTCCATCTCGAAGGTATCGTAGGTTCACATTTGACATCTCTGTTGAATTGAGAACATATCGTATCCATAAGTTGTTCTATTGCTTATATTTCTTGCTTGTTTTGATTTCTTGTTTGATTCGAGTTCGATTCATAACAACATTATCCTACGGTTGTAGATTTATCCTTTGGATTTACTCTTTAGGGATTCGTTTTGTTTTAAAAAATTCGTCTCAAGTCTTTGTTTTTGTTTTGTACTGTGATTGACCTCGTTGTGTTAGTAGTAGAACATTTTAATTGACTAAGTTGTGTTATTGGTAGAATAGTTTCTTGTTTGCTTCGAGTTCGATTCATAGCAACATTATCGTATGGTTGTAGATTTATCTTAGGGATTCGATTTGTTAAATAAAATTCCTCTCAAGTCTTTGTTTTTGTTTTGTACTGTGATCTACTCTTATCTTGTCTGAATACGAGGACACCTTAACAGAGCCTTTATGTTACTAAAGTTTAAATCTAGGTTCCAACACAGAATGGTGGACAAAACATGGGTGCATCTACGCAGGTAATGTATACAGTCATATTTGTTAGATTTCATTTGCATTCTAGAGACTTAACTTGTTTTTGCATTTTGCTTTTCATTGTGAATCGTAGGGTTGATCCTGCATATGAGAGAGGGGCTTCAAAGTTTGTACGGAATGTGCCGTCAGCTTTGGGAGGGATTGATATGATTGTATGTCTGTGCGTTGACTGCCGAAACATCGATCGTCACTCCAGAAGTGTAGTTTTTGACCATCTAGTTACCAGGAGAATGGATGAAGGTTAAAAGATGCGGGCTGACTGGTATGTACATGGAGAACTAGACTCATGGGTTGCAGGTGAAAGGAAAACAAGTGATTGGAATGATGAGATCTTTGGGTTATACAGACCTGCTGAGGGTTTTGATGAAGAGTTAGCTTACACAGGTGATTTCTCTGAGATGGCAGAGGGAGAAGACAAGAAAGAAGACGAGTTCTTGGCCAAGCTACCTCCAAATGTAATTTCTTATCTGATGGGAGTTTTATTGTTGCAGCCTGCAGAGGGATGAAGAAATTTGGTTCAGACTTAGCTAGTTTTAAGCTAGGTAATGAACAAGAAGTTGAACCTTTTCTTATGACTATGCTTTATGACTATGTTATGTGTTTTGAAATTGGCTTATGACTATGTTTTGTGTTTTGAAACTGCATCTGTTATCCATCTTCTGTAATGACTTATGTATTTGAAACTTATAATATGAATGGTGATGTTTCTTTTTAACGTATCTATTCAGATAGCAAGTAACCGAAAACTACCAAATAATAGCCCTCTTACAAAGTAACAATAGCAAAAAAAAACAGTTATAATCGCATATAGTAGCATTTGAAATTTCATACGAATTAAAGTATCATAACATATTGCAAAGCTATAGTTATATTTAGTATAACACTTATCAACAACAATAATAAAAATATGCGATTGCTATTGTAGAAGACCCTATCATGGCACGAAATATGTATCGTAATCAATTTGTAACAGAAAAAATTGTGTTGTAGTTACATTAATAACAACACCTATTTTTAGCTTTGAAATATTCACATTTCGTAGCATTTTTAAAAAATGCTATTGTAAGGGGGTACCTATGATGGCTGCCACATACATAGAATTTATGAATTCGCTATCAAACATCTACCATAGCATATTTTTCGCCCTAAGAATGTCCATATTTCTTGTAGTGAATGTTTTAGAAGAACAAAATAAAGAATAGAGGAGTGATCGAGAAGAAGAACAAGCAGCGGCAGCTTCGAAAACAGTGGTAGGCGGAGATTAGTAGAGGATTCATTCGCGTCAGGCGTGCGTAACAATGAAAATAAATGGTGCCTTTGTCGTGTCCCTTGCACGCGACAATTAAAGATACAAATCAGCTTCTTTGATTGATACAGAAATTTGAGCGTTTGGAAAAGATAGATAGTTATTATTGCGATTTACTATTTTATTTTATTAGAAAACATAGAATGGAAAATCAATATTTTTTAAATTTTGTTTCATTGTGTTTTATTCCATAAGAAATATATAAAATAGAAATATACCTTTACAATATACAAACATATGTTACCTTTATTTTATGTGTAGCTTATCGACAATTTATTACAATGAAATTTTGTAATCTCAAAGTTTTCTATTCAAAAAGAATAGTACATTTCTGATGAAGAATAAATAAAAACTTTTGTAACAATTTTCGTAAATACTAGAATATATTATTCTATTTTTTTGGTTACACTATAGAATGTTAAAATATTACCTCCTCTTCAGTCTCTTCTAACAACAACAACATTCTCTCCCTCATCTTATGCGATATTTTGGTGTTATATCACTTATAACATCAACATTACCACCACCATCGGTTGTTTCATTGCCCTCATCGTCTTGCCCTCCACCATTGGTACCACACGTCGTCTCTTCACCTCCTCCTAACATATTTTTTTTCTCCACCTCACGTGGTGGTTTCTTCTCTTCCTCCTTCAACTCCGGTGACAATTCCATCAATTCCTCATCAAATCAAATCAAATCAAATCTCCTCCTCCGTCTCATGATTTTTTTCCTAACAACACAAAAAATTATAATTCACCAAATAACCATATAGTCTAAGTGCTATGATACCACTCATATTAATTGAAAAAGATACCTACATTGTTTCTAAAGAATATGAACCACATTTCATCTACATTATACTATTTTTTGTCTATATGTACTTGTAGTATGACTACTCTTTGGTTTGTGTTAATTTTGTAAGTATCTTAAATCTTTGTGCATCAATAAAAAGACCAGCATTCGTTGGGCCGTACGTACATAAAGCCATGATCTTGATGTGTTCTCTATAAATAGACGTTGTTGACATTGTTCTCTACCTACACTGAAGTTTCTTAAATCTCTATGTATCAATAAAAAGACCAGTATATGTTGGGCTGGACGTAGATCAAACCATGATCTTGCGGTGTTCTCTACCTTCTAAATATGAGACATTGTTGACAGCTCTAACAATTGACATGGTGATTATAAAACTGGAAACAATTATTGATGTGTTGCTCTCACATCATGAGAGATGGCAGAATACTTGGATGACTGAAAAACTCTCAAGGTGATTGATTATATGTCAGTCAGGATACATGAAGGCAGCGGGAGAAGCTGTAAGATGGTTGTAGCAGGAAAGGTCAAAGTCAAAATTCAAGAAGAATGTTGTCTGCCATAGGTGTCGCAAACTTGGCCACTATAGGAGAGAATGTCCCGATAAGGAACATAATTTGAAGGAAGGATCGAGTTCTGCAAACGTGGTTCAGAAGAATGATAAATCATAGGGATCATGTGATTCAGACATGCTTGTTGTGACGTTAGGGGATCACACAGATTCTTGGATATTGGACATGGGCGCGTCATTCCACATGACCTCTAAGAAGGAGTGGTTTTGAAACGTATAAGATTGGAAACATGGACTATGTTCGACTTGCGGATGACAAAGTATGTAGTGTTTTGGGCATTGGGCAAGTTAAGTTTCAGATGATTGCACAATCATGACACTGACTAATGTTGGGTATATTCCAATCATGAATAAGAATCTAATATCTCTAGGAATGCTTGAGAGTTAAACAAAACTCTAACTGCAAGATGAGGAAGCATAGCCATCTTTATCTAGACAGTTAAGGCAACAAGAAACCACGACTAAGGAGAATCCTCCAGTAAGCAAAGAGTCCTTATAAGCGATGCTAATGGATTAACAGAAAGGACGACAGCATCACTCTTGGTGGATCCTTTGGCAAAAACTCCAAGAACAGCCGCGGAGATCCCTACGCCAGATAATATTAGCATGGTCAGCAGCCCAATAGCAAGGAACCCCACCTCCCCTTCAGCAGCAGAGCAGATACAAATGGGGAGCCCACCGCTAATAGCACATGAAATAAGGGCTGATAGAAGAGGGACACCCCAGACGACACAGAAAAGAAAGAGAGGAAGACCTATAAGACATCATTCATCAACTGATAGTCCAAACATTCTGAGAGGATCAAGCTCTAAGAAAAGAATGCTCTCACAGATCCAAAGATCTCCAGCAAGACCTAATGCCTCACCTGGCAGATCAATTAGCCGTAGAAAGGCGAACTCCACTCAAAGGGGCGAGAACGCAGGACCCTCAAGCAGAGAAGACAACCCACGCATCCAACTCATTCCAGCCATCACGAGGAAGAAACCAGATTTCAGAATCTTCCACACCAGGCTCCTTAGTCGTGGGTAGCAGGAACTGTTGTGGGTTGGGGAATCCCATAACAGTCCAGCGCCTAAGGGAGATAAATCGGAATAATGCACCAATTGTTATTTTCCTTATGGATACTAAGAACCCCACAACGATGGTAGTTATAGAACTCCAATGGATTATCCCATAACACTACCACGCAGTACCTCCGCTCGTTCCAGGTGGTGGATGACTCTTCCTCCTCTTGAAAAAAGAAGTGGACTTAACAGTTTTATCGGCTACATCAAACTAAATTCACACACTAATCTCAAACAAAGGAATTACCTTCTATGCAACCTTCGTCTATGGAGAACCTGACCAATCAAAAAGATGGAGGATATGGAATGAACTCACTCAACTACGCCCTCTAGTGGGCGAACCATGGTACCTCACAGGGGATTTCAATGAGATAATCAACAATAAAGGAAAAGTGTGGCGGCCAGATTAGAGAGGAAGGAATCTTTGTGGCTTTCAGATCATTCTTATCTCAAAATGACCTCTATGATATTAAGCACTGCGGAAGTTTCTTATCATGGAGGGGAAAACGAAGGACACACCTTGTACAATGCAGATTGGACAAGGAAGTGAGTAACTCTGAATGGTCGGACTTGTTCCCGTCCTTCAGTTGCCAATACCTAAAATATGAGGGATCAGACCATCGCCCCCTTATCTCGTTCCTAGATACCACGGGGAGAAAAGGGACAAAGATCTTCAGATATGACAAAAGACTGAAAGACAATCCGGAAGTCAAGCAAATCATTCAGGATACCTGGAGGAAGTTCTCCCATTTCCAAGTTGAAGATTGTTTGTCTCAATGCAGGAGAGCCATTTGCAAATAGAGTAAAGAAACCCACGAGAACAGCAAAAAATCCCTAGAAGGTCTAAAAGCCCAACTAGAAGCAGAAATGTCATCTACGACGCCAGACGAACCCTAGATCCATGAAATCAACCTTAAGATATTACATGTTTATAAACAGGAGGAAGAATTTTGGAAACAGAGGAGTAGACAGTTATGGCTTACCTTGGGAGACGCAAGTACATGGTACTTTCACACCTTTACTAAGGGGCGGAAAACAAAAAAAAAGATGACAGTTATTGAGGATGAGGATGGCACCTCATGCTTTGAAGAAGAACAAATTCCAGGAGTCATTTGTCGATACTATGAGAAGCTCTTTTCATCCACCGAGAACACATGAGAAGAAATAGTCTTTGAGGCCCTATAACCCTGCATTACGCAAGAAGTAAACGAACTGCTTATAAAAGAGCCCATAACAGTTGAGATCAAGACTGCTACCTTTGCTATACACGCAAATAAAGTTCCTGGTCCTGATGGGTTCTCAACAAGTTTTTTCCAGTCCAATTGGGAAGTGGTTGGCCCAGCAGTGACAACGGAAATCCAGAACTTCTTCAGCTCAAGTGTTCTCTCAAACACAATAAACAACACTCATGTTAGACTGATTCCAAAAATCACAGGGGCCAAACGGGTTGCAGACTACCGACCGATAGCACTTTGTAATGTTTATTACAAAATTATTCTGAAGCTACTATCTATAAGACTGAATTCAGTTATGGAGTCTATTATCTCAGAGAATCAGTCATCATTCGTGACAGGAAGAGCAATCTCAGACAATGTTTTGATTACACACGAAATCCTCCAATTTCTAAAGACGTCTACAGCTCTTAAGCGTTGCACTATGGCAGTCAAGACTGACATGTCAAAAGCATATGACAGACTAGAGTGGAGTTTCATTGAAAAAGTCATGACAAGACTGGGTTTTCAGGAAAAGGTGGTTAATTGGATCACTCAATGCATATCTACAGTCACGTTCTCCTACCTTATCAATGAGACGGTACAAGGAACTGTAAAACCTACAAGAGGTATCAGACAAGGATATCCACTCTCCCCCTATCTCTTCATTTTATGTGGAGAAGTGCTATCGGGACTTTGCACAAAAGCAGGGAGAGACGGTACCTTACAAGGTATAAGAGTGGCGAGAGGAAGCCCAAGAGTGAACCATCTTCTCTTTGCAGATGACACTATGTTCTTCTGCCAAGCGTCGACTGCAAACTGCAAGAAGCTAAAGGACATACTGGAAGACTATGAGAAAGCGTCGGGACAAAGAATTAACAAGGACAAATCGTCCATCACGTTCTCCTGCAAAACACCACCAAAAAGTAAAGTAGCAGCCAAGAGCATACTGAATATTTCAAAGGAAGGGGGATCGGGTAAGTACCTTGGCCTACCTGAACATTTTGGCAGAAGGAAAAGAGATCTATTCACTATAATAGTGGACATAATTAGACAAAAGGCAGTGAGTTGGCCATCGAGGCATCTCTCAAAAGCAGGGAAACTGACGATGATAAAGTCGGTTCTAACTAATATTCCTTCACACACCATGTCATGCTTCCGAATTCCCGTGTGCCTATGCAAGAAAATTCAATCAGCACTCATCATATTCTGGTGGGACGATTCAATGAAACCAAGAAAATGGCTTGGGTCTCGTGGGACAAGCTAACAAAACCGAAGTCGGTGGGAGGTCTGGGTTTGAGAGACATCCAAATGTTTAATCAAGCACTTTTGGCTAAACAAGCGTGGCGAATCTTAACTAAACCAGAAGGCCTTTTGGCGAGGGTACTACTAGGGAAATATTGTCACAGTAAATCCTTTCTAGAGGTATCCCTACCAGCGAGCTGCTCTCATGGATGGAGAAGCATCCTACATGGTAGAGATCTACTAATTACAAACCTGGGAAATGCAATCAGTAACGGACAAGACACAAAGGTTTGGAAAGACTCATTGATATCTCTATCTGAGAATATCAGACCATCTGGTCCTGTACATGAGTCATCCATGGACCTACGTGTATCAGATCTTCTCACAGATAATCTAGAATGGAACACAAAAAGAATCGAAGAAGTTCTACCTCTCTTAGCATCACATATAAAATGCCTGCGACCAAGCCTAACATGGGCTAATGATAGATATATCTGGCAACCAGTCAAGTCAGGGAACTACACCACCAGATCAGGATACTGTTCTGCAGTAACGAAACAAGCAACTGCAACAACTCAGGATACCAAGGAATTCGACTGGTTAAAAGACGCCTGGAGGGGTACCTTCTCACCGAAGTTGAGAGTGTTCTTATGGTCTATACTACAAGGAGCCCTTCCATTGGGGGGGGGAGAACCTACAAAAACGTGGAATACAAACAGAGTTAAGATGCCCTAGATGTAAGGACTACGAAACAACAATGCATATTTTCTTTACCTGCCCATTCACAGCCCAGGTATGGCAGATGGTTCCCCTTAATGGAGTAGTTCACATAGCTACCGAGGAAGACTTTAGGAAAGCCACAGTCCAATTCAGAGATAAAGTCTGCCTCCCTCCCTCTGGTGTATCCAGCAATATACTCCCTTGGGTCTGTTGGTCGATATGGCTAGCACAAAACTCCTTGATCTTCGAAGCAAAAACGTCAGTACTTGAAGAAGTAGCTTCAAGAGCACTGAAGTTAGCAAGGGAATGGGTGACAGCACAAATTTTAAAACCCAAGGCTCAGCGTCACTTACCTGACCCAACAAGGAGAAGAGAACCACCAGTGATCGGAGAGAGCTGACCGACATGCAAGACTGATGCGGCCTGGAACAAATAGGCGAAGAAGGCAGGGTTAGCTTGGATCTTCACAGGTCTAGGATTTAACCATGCCATCCACGGCTCGAGCACCCAGAGCTTCGTAGACTCCCCTCTTATGGCATAAGCTTTAGTGATGAGACTAGCCATCATCAAGGCATCGACCCTAGAAATTCAAAATCTCAGGATGTCCTCCGACAATCTAACGCTCATTAGAGAAATCAACCAAGACTTGCAGGTGAAGGAAATCCATGGAATCGTATGTGATATCCACGAAATCTCCTCTGCTTTCGTTAAAATCAGTTTCGTTCATTGTAATCGTAACCTCAACGGAGAAGCCGATGCTCTGGCAAAGACCTCCTTGAGAGTTGTTTATGTGTAAGCCCCCAATCTAGGTATACTTGGGCCGAGGCCTTTTATTATTATTAAAAATTTGTGTCAAAAAAAAAAGAATCTAATTCCATTAGTGGCATAGCTGTATGCAAATTTTGTACTCCCTCCGTTTCAGTTTATATGTCGTTGTAGAGAAAAAATTTCGTTTCAAAATAAGTGTCGTTTTGTAGTTTCAATGCAGAATTTATTAATTTTATATGTTATTCTATTTTTTTATTGGTTGAAATGTATAGGTAATTGTGTTTTTATCTAGAAAATATGTAAAATTGAATGTTTCCTTAATCTGTGTGCACAAACCTAAAACGACAAGTAAAGTGAAACGGAGGTAGTATTATATAACTATTTTCGAGGTGTAGTTAAGTATATTCGTGCGACTTTACTACCAACATTATGCTTATTTGCAGATAATATTTTCTAAAATAGAATTATTTTTGATCATTATACAGAAAATTATCAGATAATCCATGTTTTCCCGATCCTTATGAAAAATGAATGTAAAAGTTTCAGGATGAGTTGTTCCAAAAACATAACTTCAAATTTTTCATTTTTCATTTATGTAATTTGTATTTTAGTCCTTAATTTTAATATCAGTTAATTATAATAATTAAATTTTATATAGACAAATAGTACACACACATTAAATATATTAAACATAATATTTATAAATAAATTTTATCATAACAAAAATACATAAAATAACAATATAAAACACACATTAATTCATAAAAATATAAAAATATAAATTACTAAATATTTTCATTTTCATAGGGTTTCTATAAATGACCTGTCAATGCATTTCAAAGAAGATATGAATCTTTTGATTTTTATCTGAAGATTACGAGCTACATTTTTTTTTAAATCGAATATATTCATTTATCACCGTTTCAACGGTTGCTTATGGTGTCAGTTTTACATTTCTAATTGATCCGTCTATATCATGATCTTAAAAAAATGCAACAACTAGAAGAAAAAAATTGCAAAATGATCCGATTGCGTATACAAAATCAAGGAACGAATAATTTTAAAATAAACGGAACAAAAAATAAGATAGGTAAATTTTTGAAAATACCACTTTCCTAATACCACTTTTCATGTTTACCTTAATCACTTTTACCCTTATTTTTAAGAGAAAAATACACTTATAACCCTTGGATTAATTAATCTAAGACTTATGGTTTAGAGCTGAGGGGTGGGGTAGGGTGAGGTAGGGTTTAGGAATGTAAAATTTAGGATTCTATTTTTTTTTAAATTGCCTCTTAAAAGATTATTTATGAAAATGTCTATTTAATGAAGGTAAAAATGAAAAGTGATACCAATAATGTGGTAAATATGAAAATTCCCCAATAAAATATTCCTAAGCGGGTCTAACCTCTATCAATGATAATAATACATGTGAGTTTATTTGATCTGAAGAAACAAGAATCATACATAAATGGAAAGAGCAATAATAACCTTCTATTACACCAAATTTTATGAGCAAAATTTTGATAATTTCGGGGTATGGTATGAAATTACATGATTATTAATATTCTTGTAAATTTATCTTTGATTTGTAATATATTGTTCATGTAATATAGTTATTATAGGAAATAATAATTTTAATTTTAAATAAAATTATCTTATATTAGTTTTATGCTAACATATATATGTATATAAATAATATCTAAAACTTAAGTGTAATATAGTTAGAAGGATAAAGAATAAACAATAAACTAAAAAGTAATTAGTGTTTTGTGGTTTTAAAAAGTAAAAAGTTAAATTCAAAATTTTATTATTTAAAACTTCAAAATTTGAAGTCTTAAAGATCTCTTAAAGAAAGAAAAAAACCTCAAAATTTGAGGTTTGAAGGCCTCTTAGATGTTGTTAGTAGAAAAATAAGGAAGGGTTAGTGGGAGATGTATTTAAGTAGAGTTGATTGATTTTAAAAATCAAGAGAATTGTTAAATTTATAAAAAGTTCTAATGAGTTTTTCATATTTAAAAAGTCTATGAAAGTATTATACTATAATAATTTTGAGAATCTTTAGTATATATGCAACATTTTGAAAGAATTGTTTTATGAGTTAAAATGTTAAGAATTTAAGTCCCAATAACACAATATTTTGATGGAATTAAGAATCTTTAAAACTAAGACTTTTTGAATAACAATAGATTTTATATGTCATTGAAGAATCATCAACCCAATAACACTTGATTTTACAAAAATATTAGAATCCATTTGCCAATAACTATAGACTTTTAAAATTCTAACAATCATTATAAATCCCACTAACAGCCTCTAAGATTTCGAATTTATGGTAGTAGTATAAAATAAGGGGAATTTTGCCAAAATAGAACAAAAAAAAAGAGTCCTTGTCCCTCTAGTATAATTTCATAATAGAGTTGTCTTTTTAGTATAATTATTTTCATAATCCCAAAACTAACCTTGATTAATTAATATTTAAAATTTTAACATAAATGAATAATATATTTTTAATTATAAAGTTGATCAACAAAAGCAAAAAAAAGAAAAAAAAATACCACTAGACCTATTGTTTACTCCGCCTCGAGTCCTCCGCCTCTCTCTCTTTCAATGTCGACGGCTCTTCATCTCCGACTCTCCTCTTCTCCTCCTCTCCTCTCAGCCTCTCTCGGCTGCGTCCTCCTCATCTCCGACTCTCCTCCATCTCCTCCTCTCCTCCTCTCCTCCTCTCCCTCTGCGTCTTGAAATCCTCATCTCCTTCTCTCCTCTCCGCCCCTCATCCTCTCCTCTCAGCCTCTCCTCTCCGCCTCTCCTCTCCGCCTCTCCTCTCCATCTCCTCTTCGCCTCTCATCCTCTCCTCTCAGCCTCTCCTCTCCGCCTCTCCTCTCCATCTCCTCTTCGCCTCTCATCCTCTCCTCTCCGCCTCTCCTCGTGTCCTCTCCGCCTCTCTCTGCTGCTATCGGCGTCTCCACCTCTCCCCGTCGCCGACACAAGCTCCGCCTCCGCATCTCTCTTTCTCCTCATCTCCGGCTCTGTCTCTCTCTCGATAAAGGTAAAACCCCTTTGTAATTTTGTTCTAGTAATTTCTCTTTGGTGATTTGGTTAGACATTCCCAAGCTAAACACTAACCTCTTTCTCTCTTTGTCCGTGTAGGCTATTCCTAGACAAAGAAGCAACTAAAACTAGCTTCCACCCCTCCGTCTCTCTTTCTCTCTCAAAAAGTCTCTCTTTCTCTCTCAAAGAGTCTGTCTTTCTCAAATAGTGGTACCAATAAGGTAAAATCGAAACTTTGTTTTGCTCCAATTGTGAACAGATGTTGTTTGTGTATTGTCTTAGTGTGACTAATTGATTGTGTTTGTGAATGGAAATGTTGTTTGTGTATTGGCTTTGTGTGACTAATTATTTGCGTTTGTGAATGGAAATGTATTCCTTTGATTAATTCATCTTGTCTGTTAATTGATTTTGTGTGTCATAGCTTGGTTAGTTGAGTTAGTTTTTGGTAAAACTAAAATGTGGTTGTTGTCTTTTGTAGATATGGAGTTAGAGCTACCTAAGCGTTTATACGCTGAAGGTTTGGAACCTCAGGTCAAGAAGATCAACAACAGTTGTCGCATGCAACTTCTCAAAATGTTGAAGTCATCTATGTCTGAAGAGTACGCAGAAGTGCAGAGAGATCAAGTTTTTACCCATATCATGGCCATTCAGGAAAATGGCCTCAAATTCTCAGGGAAGCTGGTGCATAGTTTCTTGTGTAGAGAGCTGATTACCTCGAAGATTCATGAGAAGTGGTTCGTCTTCGCGAGGGTACCTCTGAGATTTTCTTTGCAGGAGTTCCATGCTGTTACTGGGCTCAAAATTTCCAAGGAAAGTAGCAGTGATGTAGTAAAATGGAAAGATGATGGGGGGTTTTGGAGTAAGCTACTGAAGAGAAGTGGGAAGATTACATTGAAGACAATCAAGAAAGAGCATCTACAAGATATTCACATGTGGACTCGGATAGATAGGTTGAGGTTGATATATTTGTGTGTGATTATGGGTGTGATTATGGGGAGAGATGAGAAGGTGAACATCCCGCATATGTACATCAAATTGGTAATGGATCTTGACAAGCTTCGGAAGTTCCATTGGGGTCTTCACTCATATGACTTTCTGCTGAGTTCGATGGAGAAGACTAAGGAGAAATTAGATAATAAGGATAGCTATCTTCTCGAGGGTTTCACCTATGCTCTACAGATATGGATCATGGAAGCCATTCCTGATTTTGGAGAGATCTTAGGCAAACGGGTCAGAGACGGCTTCAGTAGGCCAAGGTGTGGCAACTGGAAAGGAGCTGCAAAGGTTTCATATGAAGACATCATTCAGCTTGAGAAGTCATTTCCAGAACAGGTATTTATACTTGTGATCTCTAATTCTGTTTTTCTTTTTATTGTAACAAATTGTGTACAGCTTCTAATTGTTTATTTTTTTGTAGGGTGATATGTTCTCTGTGATCTCATTGACTGGGAATTGTGATGTCCTTTTGAATGCTGATTATATCAGAAATGGAGAAAAGGAAGATGAAAGAGTCGATGGTTTGTTGAGAAAGATCAAGGGAAAATATGATTGGAGTAAAACTGAATGGGATGCTCTAGAACCACAGAAATCAGAGATGGAGGAAGGTGACGATGTGGATGTACAGACCGAGGCTGAAACTCCAAGTGCCAATCCATCAGAGGCTGAAACTCCAAGTGCCAATCCATCAGAGGCTGCAGAGGATCTTGCAGGAAGAGGGAAGAGAAAGATTCATGATGAGGGAGCTGAGTCTAGGAAAAAGAGGTTGTTGTGTGAGCGATCTGAAGCTAAGAAGGCTACTCTAGATCATGATACAAGGAGCTTCATTGAGGGTTTGTTCAATGCAAAGTTTACTTGGTTTGCTGAGAATTTAACCAAGCAACTTATGGACAAAATGGATAAGATAGAGACTGATGTCGATGAGAGGATGGGGAAGATGGAGAATGAGGTTTCAAAGCTGAAGGAAGAGTTTAGTATATGTGGAGAAGCAGGCGGTCCTAGCAAGAGAGAACCTGATGGAGCTCCACCTAAGTGCATGGACAAGCAACCAGCACCAAAGAACAAGGTACTTCCCAAGCGAAAGTGTAGAACTAGGACAAACCAGAACTAGAATGCAAGTGTTAGGGTGCTGGATATTATGTAACAATTGTGTAATACGTGTGTTTGTAACTCTTTGTTTGTAATGGATTTCTTGGATGATTGAATTGTTTCTTGAATATGTTCTGTTTGTAATGAACAGGTTGGATATGATAGCAACGATTTTGACTATGGTTTGAATACACAAGAATTGAGGGACCTCTCCCAGGAAACTTTCGTAGATGGTTTTGATCTTTCTCAAGTTAAAGTTGAGAAGTCTAGGAAATCAAAAGCTAGCCCCAAATCGAAACCATCTTTACTGGATCAGCATATAAGTCGAGCCGGGGAAGCATCAGCAGACGCCCCCTTGGTGTTTCTCCGTGAAGAAGATTGGGAAAAAGTTCGAATTTGGTCAACTTCATCCACGTAAGCGACCTCTGTTTTTTTTAAAACACTTTTCTTTCCGGTATTATTGTAATGGTATTTATATTTGTTGTTACATTATCTTTGTTTGAAGATCGCTACGAGTTGGACCTTCTATTTTAGATTTTGAGATGGCTAATCGTCTTATGGATCAATCCGAGTGGCTTCAAAACTTGGTAATCCCTTGTGACCATTTCCTAAACTTTTGTGTTTTTCATATCTTGTCTCTCCTAACATGATCAAAATATGCAGGAAATTGATGCAATGATGTACGTTTTCCAAGAAAGAACAACTCTAAAACGATGGAGGCCTCATCGGGTCGCTTTCATGACAGTCTCGTTCAGCAATATGATCAAGAAAGAGTATGATACTTGGAGAACAGATAAGAAGAAGCACCAACTTCATCATTTGCTACACGAGTACGGGAAAGGGGTCCTTCCACCACGTGGTAGGACACATCACATATGGAATGTTGATGTGGATCGGCTATATGTACCTGTTCATGTTGGTGGTAATCATTGGATCAGCTTGTGCATCAGTTTCGTCACAAGGACCATCGATGTGTTTGACTGCTCTGGTAGAAAAAGGTACAAAGAGTTGGATGGGTTCGCACACCTTATTCCTCGCATTGTCAAAGCAGTTCAGCCAACTCAATACCAGAAAGACTTCACTGTAACTGCCTACAGCGTTTCCTATGTCCCAATGGGGAAACTGAATAAGAGTGCATGTGATTGTGGTGTCTATGCAGTTAAGTTGATTGAGTCACACGCGCTTGGGTTGGCATTGTCCTTGGTGAATGATGATAACATCAGAGAAGCTCGACAGAGATTACTGTGGGATCTTTGGGAAGCTGCAAATGACCCAGTGATGGTTGATAGGATGTCGAAGTATGAACCTCCTGAGTGTTACTCTGGGATTATAGAGGTTATCTGAGATTGTAGGGGTAGTTTTAATTCTGATCTTAAAGAATACTTTCTAATGATTTATGTAGGATTTATCTAATGTAGAATTCTTCATTATTTGCTTGATGTAATGATTTATGTGGATTCTTAAGACACTTAACTAGATAAACTCGATGCTTTCTAGTTATATCGATTCTCCTCCTGCTTCAGTGATGATTATGATTCATTCAATCGTCATGAGCTTAAGAAACAGAAAATAAAATGAAAGCAGTCTATAACACTAAGACAGATTTCACACTTGTCTCAAGCAAAAACCATTCTAAACACTTTTAAAAAAGCAGTACTTGCACTTGAAAATCACACTTGTCTAAAGTCGACAGTATCCCCATTTGCTTACTCGAACTTGTACCCTATAATCAAATAAATAGAGCATTAAACACATATAGACTCTACACTTGGAGCATGAAACACACATAGAAGGTAACACTTACCCTTTATGAGTGACTATATTGGTATCTTACAAGTTCCTCGGTTGTGCCCACTAATACCACATCTACTACACTTGCGAGGCTGCTTATTTTGTGATGTTTGTGATGACCGAATTTTATCTTCAGCGGTCTCATACCTGCGTTTTCTAGTCCTTCCAACCGATTTTCTTGTGTCTGGAGGCAGCACGTTTACATTTTTAACATCTTCTGGTACATGCCACGCATCTTCAGGAACATCAACCGGATTTATGCTTTCCTGATAGGCTTCTCTCCAAGCTCCTGTTGTATACATCAAATCAGTCAATGTATGAGGCTCTCTGCCGACATGAAAACCAGCTTTAATAGCGTGCCTACAAGGGATTTT
Source organism: Moricandia arvensis (assembly GCA_905132765.1). Taxonomy (NCBI): domain Eukaryota; kingdom Viridiplantae; phylum Streptophyta; class Magnoliopsida; order Brassicales; family Brassicaceae; genus Moricandia; species Moricandia arvensis. The sequence goes on along the minus strand of CAJHQP010002861.1, from coordinate 28,586 downwards.
CATCAGGTCGTACTTTCCACAAGAGCAAGTCCGTCTATCCAAATCAACTAAGCAGTCGATTTTATCACCTCTAACAAGTAGTCGACCATCACTAACAGGATACACTGCAAATGTTGTGCCTTTCTCGGTTCTCCTTTCAATCTTTTTCTCCACTTCTTTGGTCAGAGGATGTTTATGCTTTGAAATAAGTGTCTTCCGCTTATAAAACCACCGTGTCAACATCTCCCTGATACTGTCTAACAAGGGAATGACTGGATACTCTCTCGGTGAACGCAAAGCAGAGTTGATGGATTCAGCGGGGTTGGTTGTCCTTATATCGTATCTGTATCCAGGGAATTGACATCTAGCCCACTTTTGGACATCAGCGTCTCTTAGGTAATCTCCAATTGCAGGACTGATATTACACACATTAGCAAATAACCTCTCAAAGTCAGCGACTCTGTATGCTTTAGACGCCTTTGAAACCAACCCAGCAAGTCCTTTCCCATGGAAATATGTTACCACATTACTCAACAAATGATGGATACAAATACCATGCCTAGCTGTTGGATAGACGTTCTCAAGCGCTTTAGCGATGGACCCATGTCTGTCTGAAATGAAAGCTAAATGATGATCATCAGCAATTACAACTTTTAGTTGTCTCATAAACCAGTCCCAAGAACGATCATTTTCTGAGTCCACTACTCCGAATGCAATAGGATACAAATTTGAATTTCCGTCTAGAGTAGTTGCAACCAAAAGAACTCCTTTGTATTTATTTTTCAAAAAAGTCCCATCAACCACAATAACCCGCCTCATGACTCTGTTAAATCCTCGTATAGATTGCCCAAACGCAATAAACAGGTACCGAAATCTCCCATTACTGTCAATCTCATACGCTGAATGCGTTCCCGGATTAGCATGTCTTAGCATGTACAAGTATTTCGGTATTTTCCCATAACTCTTCTCTGGAATACCTCTAACTGCATTGACTGCATATTCACGGGCATCCCATGCTAAAGAATAAGTTATATCACATCCATGTTCCAGACGCATGAACTGAATGATATCATTAGATTTTGGACCATCTTTGACGCCTTCATACTTATGCATAATTAGACTTCCTATAGTTTTGGCTGAAGCAGTCTTACACCCTTTAGTTTTGCTTGAAGGTGCGCAAGTATGTTCACCAACATACTTATTGATGATGAAATATGTAGATTCCTTCAACGATGTTGCTCGAACACTCCATTTGCAAGCATTATCCGCGCATCTACTGTACCAAACATCTCTGTCCGATTTGATAACCTGGTAGTCAAAATTATGCTTCATAGCACATATCTCGAAAGTTGCCTTCAGCTGAGTTTTGTTCTGAAAATATTGTCCCTTCTTAACAACTTCCAGCAAAGATAACTTTGACATATTGTTACTCTCCTCTTTTTCAGAGATCATATTATCAGCATCGTAGGCATCTCCATCAAAATCATCTCGATTAAGTTGTTCTTCTTTTTTCTTGCCATGTATGTCAGCAAAACCATCACCAGACTCGGCCCCTATGGTAAAAGAGTTTCCCACCTCTTCTTCAGTACTTGAATCTTTTGGTGAATTGTTAAGATCAAAGTTTGCTTCATTCGGATTCTCAGCCTTTGCATTATATGTTACACACAACTGAGTGGAGACATTCTTCTTAGCGAAACCAACGAAATTCTTAAGTTGTCTGTCGTTAGCAATGATCACAGGTGGGCATGTGGATGTACTAATCAACTCAGTAGGTAGATAACTCAACTCCAAATCGCCTAACATATCTTCTTCCATACCAAAATCCTCCAAAACCATTCTCTTTAATTCCTCTAAGGTAGAACTTGATTCCAATAACAGTAACCTACCCCCTTTGTCATCTACAGAGAATACCCAACCTGTAGTTGAACCTAATTCCCATATCCCACATGTAGTATAGATATTCATCATCATATAAGAAGAGTTTGTGGAGAATCACAAGAAAGCTAGAAACAACATGTTTTGATGAAGAAGAAACCCTACAAGACGGTTTTTTTCAATTTTTTCGAGCTGATATTGCAAAACCATAGATTAGGAAAGTTTTAGGATTTTCAAAATATTAGAGAATATTTTCTACCAAAATTTTCGGAAATTTTGTTAATCTTATCCGTAGAAGGCATATTCTACACTACCTAGACAACAGCATATTAAGTAGTAAGTAGATTCTACGGATAGTAGACGAATGAGTTTTGTGTAGAATGTGCATTCCTAAAATAGTAGAGTCTTTCAAAAAAGTAGAAACTGCATTCCCGAAATAGTAGAATCTTTCAAAAAATTAGAAACTGCATTCCACTGTAATGTAGACACCTTTACAAATAGTAGAATACGCATTCCCGAAGTGTAGAACTTTACTAAAAAGTAGAATTCCGATTCTAACAATAGTAGATCTACTGTTTAATTCTAGAATTCATCTTCCACCATGCCATTTTCCGTAGAATGTGTCTTCTTCCTTCCGTAGAACATAATTATAACTTTTAATTCAACAAGTTTTTCAATGATTTAAAAATACCACTATGTGTATATGGATATTCATCCATTTTTCATATTTTTAAATAATTTTTTTGATTCATAAAACTATTTATTTAATTAAGTTTAATAAATGGAAAGGGTAATTAAGGAAAAAATGAGGCAAAAAGAAAATTATACTAGAGGGACAAGAACCCTTTTTTTTTGTTCTATTTTGGCAAAATTCCCTAAAATAAGAGTGTTTATAACTTCATTGAATTCTTTTCAGCATGACGGTCAAAAGGTCGATTTAAAATGTGAATTTATTGCAGCTGAGTTACTGTTGTTCGAAATATTAAGAGGGAAATTTTTATTTTTACCACATTAATATTATTTTTTATTTTTACCTTCATTAAAGAGATATTTTCATAAATACCATTTAAAGGTAATTGTTTTTAAAATTAATTAAAATCTTAAATTTTACATTCCTAAACTCTACCTCACCCTGTCCACACCTCTCAACTCTAAACTTTAAATACTAAATTAATTAACTCAAGAGTTATAAGTGTGTTTTTTCCTCTTCAAAATAAGGGTAAAAGTCATTAAAATAAATATAAAAATGATATTATGAAATTGATATTTTTGACAATTTCCCGTATTAACTGAACGTGGGTATATAGAGTTGTACTAAAACTATAATTTTTTTAAAATATAAAATCATCTTTACTATTTTTTTTATCAAACATCTTTAGTACTTTCCTTTTCAATATTTTAAAGTTTTTAATAATGTGTTTGATTACAAGCCAAAACTTAGATAGATACTCTACTCGAAAATTGTCAAAATACCACTTTTCTAGTATCATTTTTCATGTTTACTTTAATCACTTTATCCTTATTTTTAAGAGAAAAAATCACACTTATAATTCTTGAGTTAATTAATCTAAAACTTAGGATTTATAGTTGAGGGGTGAGATAGGGTGGGGTAGGGTTTAGGAATATAAAATATAGGATTCTAGTTAATTTTTAAAAAATTACCTTTAAAAAATGGTATTTATAAAAATATATTTTTAATAAAAATAAAAATGAAAAGTGATATCAATAATGTGGTAAACATGGAAATTCTCATACTGTACTCCCAAAGATAATTTTTAACAGGGTGCACAGACCGTATAACTTTTAAGAATGTTAATATATTTCGTGCTAGTATGAGCATTTTAATGGATAATTTTATTTTTTTTATTTCAAAATATGAAACTCTTCAAACAATAAAGCAATATATTTTTTAATAGTTTACTTCATTTTCTTTTTCAAGAATTTTCTAAATATACTCAGCCACCCTTTATAATTAATTATCAATGACACCTTATAATTTTTAAATTTACTAATTGAGCCCAATTATTTTATACTAATAGTAATGTGACACAATTATAATCTTAAACATTATTATACAATAAAATTATTACACATAAAATAAATAAATAAACAAATATATTAGATTTTATTAAGAAACACTTAATACATAAAAATCGTAATTATCCAAAATGTTTCAAAATGAAAAATAATTTTCATGTTTTCACTATTAGCATCTAATTAGATGAAAATAATTATATAAATTTCAAATTAATTTGGTGATATCGACTTTTATAATTGATTTGAGTGTAAAATAATAACAAATAAAAGTTAAAGTTCAGTTTGTAAATAAAAATGTTCATCTTATAAAAATGAAGAAATAAACAATATTTATTAAAATTTGAACAAATGAAGAAAAATTGAAATACTATTGAAGCAGAAAATAAAGCAAACCGTGAAAATAAAGCACCATTAAAGATGCTTTAACTCTTACAAAATATAAAGTATATTGTTGACAAAAAAGTAATGTGTTTAGAATTATTATTTTGTCATGTGTTTTCTTTTTAATAATTTGATCTAATTGGTAAAAAAACTCATAAAATTCCGCCATGTTTGATAATTTACCCGTAGAAAGTCTGGTTTAAGTCTACCCATGCGCATCTTTTGACGACATACGTACCCATGTATTGGGGATAAGTACACACGGTGCAGCGGAGTTATATACGGATTGAGTTTCTCACACTTGTGTAAATTTGTGAGAAAAAATACTTTAAACGTAGCATAATATAGTATAAGTATAAATTAAATAAGATAAATACTTTTTACGAAGAAAAATCTTTTTGATATAAGAGGGAAATATTACGAGACTATAGTCCACTTAAAAATCCACTATATAAATGAGTATTAGTACAACCACGTCTTCTCTTTTCAATATGAAAACTTATCTAGAGACATTATCTATAAATAGATATCTCTAGCACAAGAACAACAACAACAAGAAAGCAATACAAGAGCTCCAAAACCAGCAACAACAAAATGACCTCAGCTCACAAGAGTTCCGGCAACCATCGACTAATCCCACCGTATAAATCCAAGATGAACAAGTCAACAATACCTCTACCAAATCTCAGCTCATACCGAGAAGATCTCACCGTCAGATTTACCAAACACTCTAGAACTACTAAGAACAATGACGACCAACTTCACTAAAACCCCTATCCCAGAAGATCCAACCGTTGAAAACCAAATCCCTTCGGTGAACCTCTAATCCACTGAGTTCGAAGCTTCTTATCATCCAGATCGGGATCCGTTTGTCTCTTCAAACCCTTCCTTGACAAACCTAGATGAATCTCTCTCCTTCTCTCCTTTATCTCTTTTTTGTCTAACATTTCTCTTGTATCATTGTGTGCTTCTATCCACAAAATTGGTCAAGAGATTTATATAATGTCTCATTAACCCCCAAAACCCAATACCATCTCATGGATAAATATCATTGGTCCAAAGTTAAAATGTGATTGTGTTACATAGAGCATCAAAGTGTTGAAGATGAGTTTCTAAAGTGAGCACTTTGATCCTCTAGATCAACTTCTCAATTTTCACCACAATCACACCATTGGGTTTCCCCACTAGGAGGAACCAAAAAAACTCCCCCTCTAACTAGGTGGAGAAAACAACCATTCCATCTATTCCTCAGCATATCTCAAACTTCCCCTTCGTGCTTAATTTTATACACCACTTCATAAGCAGAGCTTTCTTGCCCTTAGGCAATTCAACCAACTCAAATGTATAATTCTCATCAAAAGAATCCATCTCCTCATCCATGGCACCAACCACATATCCTTGTGTTCATCCTCCAAACCTTCATCATAGTTTTCAGGCTCTCCTCCATCAGAAGTAACACATACTCACTAGGATCATACCTTGTTTATGGTTTAAGACCTCTCTCGTATCTTCTAACAACAATAGGTTAGTTCTCAGTAGCCGGTGTCTCACCATGATCATCACCATGATCACCATTACCGTCTTCATGTGCAAGAGCATTTGCACTGGGTGTCTCATCCCGAACCTCAACCTCGACCTCATCATGGAATGATGTAGAAGGAGTAGCCTCTATATCGATCAAACATTCATAAACCTGATTTGGATTTCTGGACTTGTCAATGTCATTTATCATTTGATCTTCCATGAACAAAACATCTATGCTCCTATGAGCTTCTTTTCAACATGATTATAAAATATGTACCCGAACTCTTCTTGACCATAATTGATGTACATACATTGTTGTGACTACATCTCAAACTTTGATCTCTCATCTTTCAGAATGTGAACAAATGCCTTACACCCAAACACCCTCAAATGAATGTAAGAAACATATTTACCAGTCCAAATCCTCTCTGGAATATCACCCTCTAATGGAGCACTCAGTGACAAATTCAGCACATGAACCACTATGTTCAAAGCTTCTTCCTAGAAAGTCACCTATAAGCTTGACTGTGAAATCAAACAACTCATCCTCTCCACCAATGCTACAAAGTGCTTGAAATATCCCAACACCTGATCTTTCGTCTTCATAGGAAGTACCCATAACTTCCTTGAATGATCATCAGTGAAAAAACACAAAGTATGATGCGCCGCCAAGAGATCTTATCTTCATTGGACCACACATATCTCAGTGTACCAAATCGAGTACCTCACATTTACTAGAAGGCACATAAGACATGCGAATAGTTATGCAGGTGCAAACCAGAGATTCCACGAATCACCTCATTCTTAGACACACAAACATTCCTTTGTAACTGATATGAACGAGTCTCTTATGCCATAAATCCATGGCATCATTATTCTTCACTGCATTAACTACATCATTGGAGACCTTAGCATGTATCCAACAGAAGAACCATGAGAGAGCTTCCATTTTCCACCACCATGCAGCTGTAGAAACCCTCATCATCAAGTCTTCCTGTCGATATCATATTCATTCAAATATATGGGACATGCTTAATATACTTAAACACCAACCTAGTTCCAAGGCTAGTCTCCAAGCATATATCACCAATGTTAGCAACCTGAGCCAAACCATCATTTTCCATCTTTACGGAACCATAATTACCCTGAATATAGGTAGAAAACAAATCCTCATGTGATGTAGCTTGAGTAGTAGCTCCACTATCAACCACCCAACTGGTTTCATGGCATGTGAAATTAATAGCATCACCCTCAATAAGAATGAGAAACTGATCTTTGGTGACTGTCACCGATCTACCTTCTCTTTTGGATTTCCTTGCTGCTTGTTCTTCAACTTACATCAATCTTTCTTCATGTACCCTTTGTTATGACAGAGACAACACTCCATATTTGCAAATTTTGTTAGATTTGCTCTTACTCCTATTCTTGTCTTTCTTGGGATCTCTATACAAACTCCTCCCCTTTGACTCAATAATAAGGACATCAGAATGCGAATTGATAGCATTCGACTGCCTTCTTGCATCCTCATTAAGAACATTGTTCTTCACTGAATCCATTGAAATAGTACCTTACGGTGTGGAGTTACAAAGAGACATCACGAAAACCTCTCAAGAATCTTGAAAAGTACCAAGAAGCCACATACCGTGAATCTCATCATCAAACTTGATGTCCATATCAGACAACTTGTTGAGCAATCCTTGAAACACATTTAAGTGATATGTCGTCCGAGTTTCCTATCGATATCTCAGCTCAATCAACTTACTGATCATGTACATCTTGTTATTTCCGGTCTTCATAGCATACAACTGTTCCAGCTTTTTCTACATAGAACGAGCATCAGTCTCAGTCTCAACGTGACGCAGCACATTATCATTTATCCACTGCCTTATCAACCACTCTTCATCCATCTTTTTATCCGGCTTCTTCTCTTCAAATACAAGAACATGGAATTCCTTTACAAAAAAAAATCCTCCATCTTGGCTTTCCATAGATGATAGTTAGCACCATTCAAGCTTACTACTCCGTTGGGGAAAAGTACACACACGACACAACGGAATAATATGCAGATTGAGTTCCCCACACTTGTGTAAATATGTGAAGAAAAGAATTTGAATATAACAGAATATAATATAATATACATAAACTAAATGAGACAAACACTTTTTATGTAGGAAAACCTCCTCAATCTGAGAAGAAAAAACCTACGAGACCATAGTCCACTCCAAAATCCACTATATAAATGGGTATGAGTACAACCACGTCCTCTCTGTTCAACACGAGAACATATCCAGAGACACCAGCTAAAAATACCTATCTCCAACACAAGAAGAACAACAAGAAGAGAGCAATACAAAAGCTCCAAAACCAGCAGCAACAAAATGACCTCAGCTAACCAGGATTCCGGCAACCAGAGACTAACCCAACTGTACAAATCCAAGATGAAAAAGTCAACAGTACCTCTGCCAAATCTCAGCTCGAACCGAGAAGATCTCACTGTCGGATTTACTAACACTCAAGACAGAACAGCTAAAGTACAATGACGACCATCTTCACTAAAACCCATATCCTAGAAGATCCAATCGTTGAAAACTCAATCCCTTCAGTGAACCTCTAACCTACTGAGTGGCTAAGCTTCCCACAAAATATCAACAAGATCAAGATCCTTTTGACCCTCGAAACCTTACCTTGACAAGCCTAGAAAAATCTGCCTCCTTTTATTTTTCTCTCTTTTGTCTAACATTTTTCTTGTGTCTATAATGTAATTCTATCCACAAATTAGGTCAAGAAACTTATATAGTATTTCACTAAGTCCCAAGGTCAATACCATTTCATGGATAAATATTATTAACCAGACTTAAAATACGTAATTGCATTGCAAATAGCATCTAAATGTGCTGAAGATGAATATCCCAAGTGAACACTCTTATCTTCTAGATCAACTTCTCAACTTTCACCACAATCACATCATTAAGTTTCTCCACCCGGAATAACCCAATACCATGCACATGTAAAAACCGTTGTCATGAATATTTGCCATTCTAAAAGTTCGGCATTTCCAATGGGTCAAAGAGTTTTAGTTCAACCAATAAAATCTCAAGCGGAGCGAAATTTAAGTTTAAACAACAAGTTTTAATAACAGTCGTCTTAAAAAATTTAAAACATGAAAAGAAAAAAAAAGAAAAGAAAAGAAAAGAGGAGAGAAGAAATTTGTAAATTTTCTACGTTTGTTTCCAAAGAAAAAAAAAATTGAATGTGTAGCATGTGAAACACTAACTTGATTTTGTTACCATTTTCTAATTTGCATTTTCTGGAGTAATTTCGTATTTTGTTTTGTGGGTAATCTTGTTTTCGAGTCTCCATAAAGCAGGTTTTCTATTGAAGGGATTTGTGTTTTTGGGTCGTGGTTATTTTAAAATCATGGGAAAGTCTCAAGAAAAGCTTGAAAAGATGCAGCTCCGGCAGAGTTACCGGAACTTATGGCAGTCCGATCTTATGAGCACCGTCACAGCCGATACTCCCTGTGATTATCTCTCTCTATATACATATATTATTTAGTCGCAGAACGTTTATGTTTTTGATCGATTTTTTCGTTTTCTTTTCTTGATTTGGTTTCTGCAGATTGTTGCTTCTCGTGTTTCTGGTAAGTGGTTATCGTTTCTTCTCTTGTTCATCTCTTAGTTGATATATTTTATCAGCTTCTTGTTGTCATTCAGATGCTGAACCAATTGATATGAACTGTTTTTCATGTTATTAAATGATACAGCTGTTACTCATTGTAGTAGGTGAATATACAAGGGTATTTGTCACTGAATGATTGTATGTTTTTGGTTCACGACTAAATCTGTCGTTTATTCTGATTGTAGTGGACCTTGTGTTTCATACTTTCTTCGAAAGAGAGCACTTTACAATGACATGTCAAGGTATTGAATTCTACTTTCTGTACAAAGATGACCAGTTTGTGAAATGATTTGTTTTCTCTTAAATTCTACTGTCTTGTTCTCTTCTGTGAAGGTACACCTGTTGTGGTGGGTACATGCCTTGTAGTGGTAGGTGTGGAGAAAGCAAATGCCCTCAATTTTGTCTTGCCACTGAGGTTAGTCTTAATGCAATTTTGAATTTCATGTTGGTGAAAGATTACCTCTGGAATTTGCAATCAGCATACTTATGATAACACAAATGATATACTATAGCATATTGTGGAATTGGTAAAGATAAAAAGAAATTGTTAGAAATATCATAAATTAATTATCACTTTTTAAAATACCACCGATCAAAAAATATATTAACATTTGAATTTAGACTCTAGTGATTATTGTTTAGGTTTTAGTATCAAAGGGTTGGGGTTGAGTGTATCAATGTTCTATACATATTTTAAAAATTAGCTTAGTGTTATTTATCATAAATTGAGGGTATTTGTGAAAATGATCATTCATTAATGATGAATTTGAAAAGTGGTACCAAATGTGTGGTATAATTGAAAATTCTCTAAAGATAAACATGATGCGGTTGTAAACTAGAGAGAGAGAGAAACAAAATCGTGTGTAATTTGTATATCTTTAGCACAAAGGAGGTTCATTTATATAAGGATTACAACCGACTCATAAATGGAAATAGTCCAAAACATAAAAAATGAAAATCTCCAAAACCAACATGCAATAGGTTTTCCATTCTTGTCTAACCCTAATCTTATTTGGGATAGGATTAGTAAACCTCTATGGATTTTGTTTATATTTGGGCTGGTAATGGATGGACCGACCACAAGCCCATCGACCATGGTCCATGGTCCATCGACCATGACCCATCTAGAGGTTATGATCAATCCACTCGGTTTATAACATATGCAGCATTTTAGTTTGATTTTTGATCTTTATAGTTTTGTTGCTTGTTGTTCTAAGTTATGTGATAGAAATTTTCTTTGAAATCTCTAACTGAGTTAAAAGTTTACTGTTTGTGGGAACTTGGACATTGGGCTTGTCTTATGTGATTTCCACTGAAAATTTATTCAAAACAATACAAAAAAAAAACTCGATATTAACATTGTTGAGGAATGTTTTCAGGTTTTCTTATGTTTTGGAAACTCTGTAGCATCTACTCGCTTTATGCTGCAAGACGAATTCAACATCCACACAACACAATGCGACAATTGCATCATTGTACTTATCACCTTTCTCTCTTCTGTCTTTACTTCCATCATTCCATGAGTACACACAAGATTGTGTATACTACTGTTGTCACATCTTCTTCGCCGTTTCCCAGGGATTTATGTTCTGCCTCAACCAAATAGCTTGCATTTTCTCTCTTGTCGCTTGCATTGTTGGAAGTGATGAACTCTCTGAAGCTTCTCAACTTCTTTCTTGCTTGGCTGATATGGTCTATTGCACGTATGTTAATCTCCATAATCGTCCATCTTTCTGCCTCGCTTTTGCTACTTAAAATTTAGTAAAAGACTCATGATCAATGTTCTCAATTGTATATTTACTTAATACATTCTTATCCTTGCTGATTCTTTACTCTGGTTTTGGTTTTCGTAGGGTCTGCGCGTGTATGCAGGTATGCAAATTGATTTATTTTGCATATTATTACAGTATGTATGACCAAAGACGCAAAGATCAATCTGTTCTCTTTGCTTGCAGACACAACACAAGATCGAGATGGACAAAAGAGATGGTGTCCTTGGCTCTCAACCAATGTCAGTGCCACCAGCTCAGCAAATGTCTCGCACTGATCAACCGACCCCTCCTTATGCCGGTTACCCTCCAGCCACTGGCTATCCCCAGCCTTACTATCCACAGCCTGGCCAAGGTTACCCTCCTGCTCAAGGCTATCCACCTCCCGGTCATGGTTACCCTCCTGCACCAGGATATCCACCTCCTGGTCATGGTTACCCTCCTGCACCGGCCTATCCACCTGCCGGTCATGGTTATCCTCCTGCACCGGAGTATCCCTCAAAGTGAGAACTTAACCGAAATTGGAATCTGAAAATTCAAGTCAAGGTGTAATATTATCTCAAACCGGTCTGCAGAACTTTCAAACCGGTCTGCAGAACTTTTATATTGTTGAGCTATTGTCCCTTTGTATGTTGTGACTACTTTGCAAGTACTTTTGGTTTGGTTTAGGCACATAAAGCTTATGTATACCGTCTGGTTTGCTCCCTCATAGGTTTTTGGTTTTCGTCTTAGCAAATGAACAATTAACTCTTGAAAACCAAATACATAGTTCTTGACTTCGTTCACCTTTGGTGTATATATCTATGTTTAAATTTCCACATCCAGTGATGGTTCTCTGTTTTCAAAGATTTGTTGGTTTTTATCTTTCTTGCTTTATCTCATTAATTTTATATTTCTACTATCAATCCTTTAGGCACAGAAAGAAATAGAATTTATTATTTCTTTTTTTTAAAAATTCAAATTTATTGATTAAAAATAAATGGCACGATGATGTATGTCTTAACTTTCAAATAATATAAATAATGGATAGCAAAGGCACAAGTAATCAAATGGGATTTTCAAACCACCTTCTGAGCAAACCCTTTTAACTTATGATTCCCACGAATAATGAAAAGGGGAAATAGGATTTTGCACAATATGATTGGTTACATCTACCGGAGCCCAAGCCTTATCATGCCGTGACAGTTTCTTTCTTTCCACTTGCTAGATATAGCCGTCTGAAACAGTATCTAGAGGAGGATTTTATCAATACCACACCGTCGAGTTTCTAAGAGACAAGTCACTGTCTTAGCCCTATCTTTGTGTGATAGAGCGATCAAGTAATTTTTTGCGATATTGGTCAAAACTGTGAACGCATAGGGACACCCCAATGTGGTTTCATTTATTTCACCACAAAATACATATCTCTCAACAATATTCCATTGCCTTATTCGAACACATGTGAACAATCTATCCTTAAAAAGCAAGCCAGACTATGAAAAATTAATAAGGAATATTCTATGAGTAAACCACCTTTTCTGTTACGCAGAAAATCTTAGCTTCTTGTAGCCAAAAACTATGCTTTAAAATCATCATGGTCAACTGGTCATGCTTCCATAGGACCCTATCACAATCGGAAAGGGGATCATGCGTTTGTAGGTGTCAATAGTCTGCCTTGACAAAGTTGGTGACATAGTCACTGATACATGACAGCATTAGTCGTTAATACATAAGGCAAATAGAGTGGGAGTACCAAGTCGATGCAAGATGTCGAGATAGAGAAGGATAAATTTGAGGTTTATGCCTTGATGAATTCATTGACACAAGTTACATCAAACATTATTCCAGGAAGCATGGAAAATGGTGAAAACCATGTAAATGCAAGATGCTTAAGTTTATGTCTTGGAGAAAATGAATAAGTATAATTCTACGAAAGGAATTTATATTTATTAATATGGAAGTTGTCCATATACATGGATTTCCTTAAGATTCTTAAACTAAAGTTTTGGGAACGAGGAAATCACTATAAAGTAGCAAGAGTTCGATGAGGAACCGAAAAGACACTCGAGGCTTATTATTATAGAGGAATGATGAGAATCCCTTGGAAGTATTCTCGGGGTCATCGTAAGTCAGATGATGACATAGCAGGCGAGATGGAGACATAAGTTGGGTAGCTTAGGAATCTTTCAGTAGCAATTATCAGGGTGTTAACAAGTTGTGTAAAGATGATTAATCAAGTTTTGTAATAGATTGTTTACAGTGATTTCTAATATAGCAAAAGTGTTTGCTAGTTCCCTTGTCTCTTGATTTATCTTCTGCATTACTTTATTGTGTTATATTTTAAGTTTACAGTTGGTTTTAAAGCGGGTCACCGACATCACTAATGAGATCCGAAGGTGAAGATGGACACTGTTGTTTTTACGCATAAGTCAATATGTTGAATGCAGACCAATATAGTCATTGGAAGGTAGGCATGAAGCAGTTGATTCGAAGAATTGATATGCCTTGTTATTTACCAGTTTTAAACCATCATTTAGACTCCATTTAGAGTCTAATATGCATGTATAGACTGTGTTTTAAAGTCTTACAACTCGAGGTACGTTTTGGAGCATTATGGAGATAATTGAGCTTGGTAGAGTATTCAGAGGAGATATCTAGTAGTTGTTCACGTTCAGCTAAGTACAAGTCGAAGTCAAACATGACCATCAACCGACGGAGCATCCTTGTTGTCGATCGATGACCCACTCGTAGAAGTATTGGCCGACTTCAAACCCAAGTTAAGACAAATTACGAGAATACCCCTGGACGAGTTTTGACCTAGTTTATAAGGGTTATACCATTGTTTAGACACATGGACTACGCATAAGTACTTTTTACAGCTTTAAGTTTTATTGCTTTTTAGTAGATTAGGGGAGAAAATCTGAACTCCTCTAGAGATTTGTATTGGAAACCCATGATTTATTCTATGCATTGTATTATTCAGTTTATCATGTTTTCTATGATCATGTCTGAGTAATTCACCTGTTAGATTTAGGGTTTATAATGGTATTGATGAATTAACCCCAAAATAAGTCTGCTAGGATGAAGAAATATCAATCTTTGGAATTGTGTTTATTGCTTGCGTTCTAGAGTAGCTATCTAGAAACCTGAACTTTGGACATGGACAACTACGAGAGTAAGTCTGTGCCAGAATTGATTTCATTGAGCTAGGTTGTTAGATACATGCAAGAGCTAGTTTAATTAACTTAGCAGACAAACTTCCTGTCTGATTAATATCGTTCGACACTTGGCCTTATCCTTTGATCGACGGTCTACTCCTCTGTCCGCATATGAGAGTTGGGACAAGAGGGGCTTAGACTAGTTAACATTTATGTCCTCGCATATTAATAATTCCTTTTATCCTATCTAATATAATTCACTTGCCTGAAATCCTAGATCTATCGTTTCCATATTTGCATCAACTTAAGTATACTTGATAATTTCCTTTTTCTGATAAACTTACAATCACACTTCCTATTTATATCTTGCCTAACTTAGCCATTAGGAATATAAAAATCCATTGTGTGCCTTCGCTCTTTGTGAATTCGATCCCTAAGTACTACAATTTGATCTCTCTTGGCAAGACTAGTTTGTAGGGTTATTTTGTGAGATTGCATGCATTAAAATAAACTTTAACCCACACACTTTCAAATTCGGGGCCGTTGCCGGGGAGCAAGGATCGCCATTAGATTTGTTTTCTTGGGTTTAGTCTAGGTTTTTTCTTTACTGCAAGTTACTTATAATTTTTTTTCTTGTCTTTCAGGTGCATGCCCAACAGTACCACAAGCAATAAGAACAAGGAATTGATCTTCTCAGATCCAGTTGTAATCGTACGCTCCATTCGCAAACAGATACGACAAGCATCGATCGACAGTAGCACTCAGCCGCTGATCAACACTTCTTCACGACCAACATCGATCGATAGTACCAACACAACATCGATCGATGGTAGTTCACGACTTCAGATAGTTACGACTTTAGTTGTGGTCCGAGATGAGAGAGGAGACCTGTATAACCTTGTAAGTCATCTGCGTAATGCAACAGGTCAGAGAATTGATGATTAGGGGCATGTAATCCTTGAACCAGAAGTAGAAGCAGACACTGCAGTAGCTCGACCTGAAGCTAATGCCCAAGCTACTCAACAAACACTAGTAGACTACAATCATCCAGACCAGTTCTATGCTAACATATCCACTATTCTTCCTCCATCTTTCCAGAGGAACGACTTTGAGATCAAACCGTCCTTTTCGCACTTGTTGCGCACACACCCTACCATGGATCATCTGGAGTGGTTTCAGGATCTAGTATATGCTATTAAAGACAATGGAGCCTCTAAAGACTATATGTTTTGTAAACTCTCAAGTACTCACTTGCTAGAGAGGCTTCACATTAGCTTAAGCAACTACCACCAGGATCTCTGACATCTTGGACATACATCAAGAATGCGTCTCTGCGTAATTTCTTTGATGATGCGCGAGCAGAGGACTTGAGAAGCAGAATCGCTACATTCACAAGAATCTGGAGAGTCATTCAGAAGCTCTTGGTTCATATTCAAGTCCTACTAGAGAGACTACCCACACCACGATTTCAACGAGGTGCAGCTACTTAGCACCTTCTTCAGAGGTATTGATCTGCAGTAGCAGATGACTTTAGACACAACTAGTGAATGAAATTTCAGCACTAAGAGTCCAGAAGAAGCAACAAGGCTTATTGAGAACTTGGCGTCTAGCAATAACACAAAGAACACTGCCTATGAGAGGAAGAAATCAGCTTCATCTTTGAGCATGGAGCAGATAGATGAAGTCAAAGCAAAGCTGGATAGTGTTCATAAATTTTTCACGAAGCAAGAAGTGAAAGCCATTGAAGAAGAAGAAAAAGAAGATGTGAATTTTGTTGGTGGAAATGGTTTCCAAAGACAAAGAAATCAAGGCTACAACAGAAACTCCTATGGTGGCAACATGAGTAACTATAACCAAAGTTCACAGCAACAGAGACCCAACAACAACAAAGGGACCTTTGGATCTTCTTATCAGAACCCACCTCCAGAGACTCATGAGAGTAAGTTAGAAGCTATGGTTGATAGGATAATGAAGTACCAGCAACAAATGACTGTACACTTCAATGGATAGATAGATGCTCTGTACATCAACCTCAAAACAAAGTTTGTGACTCTCAACACTCATGTCAAGAAGTTGGAGAATCAAGTGGTCCAGAAAAGTGAGGCCATTCAGAGACATGAGACCCTGATAAAGGAGAAAAGGGAAACTAGTCAGAAGCACCACGTCAGTGCATTGATTAGTGATGATTTTTGGTAAGAGGTGAAGAGAGAACAACTCCAATAGGGAGATTCCCAAGTAGAAACTGTTATGTCTTTCGTCAGTTCACATTGGTGTCCATCGACACCCGAACCTGAGCATTGGTCGACAGAACCTTCAGATTTTGTAGCTTCGTGTGAGTCTTCGAACATCGATTGACATCGAGAAGACAACATCGATCGACGGTCTCCAACAATAGAACCAATTCGTCTACCAAGTCTGAATGCAAGCTTGTTTGTTAGACCTCCGAGTAAGTCAAGAACAAAACGTTGATATACCTGAGCCAATGACAGTTGATAAGGCAACAAAAAGGCACCCTAGAACGAAGCAGATGATTCCTACACATCTGCGAAGATAAGCAACTAACATAGAGATGGATGACTCTGCCAAAAGAGTTTTTAAAATTCCTTTAGATATTCAATTTGATGAAGCGTACTACACTCATAGTGGATGTTTTCAGGGAATCCAAGGAAACAAAAGAGGACATGGAGCGCATGTTCAATGGCCTCAAAGAGAATATGAAGCAGAGGACCACTCTCAAGAAGAAAAGTGACCCTAGGAAGTTTGTGATTCCATGTTTTGTCAAAAGGCCATGAGTATCCCAATGCACTCTGCGATACTGGATCAGCAGTTAGCAACATGCCTAGAGTTATGGCAGAGAATCTGAGCTTAAAAGTTGAGCCTTTTAGTGATTCATTCAACCTTTGTGGATTTTCCAAAGTAAATTCAGAAAGGATAGCCAAAGACGTCCCAATGCAGATTTGCAACAATTTAGTCCCAGTAGACTCCCATGTGATGGATATAAAGATTGAGTGAAACTCTTCTTTAATCTTTGGAAAAGCATTCATGGCTACAGTGGAAGCTATATGCGACATGAAGAAAAATAGGTTTTATCAATCCTTGATTGATCCAAACAACTTTTATGAACCTATTAAAGTCAAGAACAAGGCTACTCTGATAGAATTGGGTGATGATCCATGCTTGATTGCTACATACTTCTGCAAGTACGATCAAGATGAGGAGTCTGCAGACATGACATTAATCGATACCCAGCCCTTGGTATCGGTTGACGACAGATACATCTAGAACCTGCACGAAGCCCACCCTTCAGCATCGATCGGTACCCAACCATTGAAATCGGTCGTTGGTCATGCCACAGATCAGAACAACGAAGAAAGTCAAGAAGACATAGTCCAAATTGGACGTAAATACCGTGAGATGGCACCAGATAACAATAACCCAAAATACGACGCTTCCTACCTTGAGGAAGAAGCAAACGAGTATCATGCTTTTGCACTAGAGGATGCTGGAAATTTTAGAGGATCCTATGGAACCTGGAATGCAACATAGATCTATGGTGACTCAATACTATCGATCGACGACAATCCGGTAGGATACGATGAGGATTATAGTTATCTCAGACCAGATGAGTTTGGAATTATGAGGGCCTAGATGGATATGCACAAGCAATGGATGGAAGACTTCTCAATATATCCAAGGAAGATATAGCAGACATACTTGCTATGGCCAATGGATCAGGGAACCTCTTCAGACAACAACAATCGATTGGAGGAGTCTGTTCAACATTGACCGACGGCAACACTAGGCCATCGATCGATAGTCATCACACAACATTTAGGCAGAGGCTGACAACAAAGAAGTTATTAGAAGACAAGCTTGATAGAGTTTACCTTTCTCAAGACTTGATGATGGATAGTATCTACCAGAGTTTGGAGAATATTTCAGAGCCCATAGATTCCAGGATTAACATGCTGATGTGATGCATTCAAGCACTCGAAGAAAGGATGAGTAGAATGGCGATTGCTCAGAGAAGGATGGACAACCAGAAAATCAGAGCATAAGAAGCTGTGAGAAGCATCATTAGTGCATAGTTTAAGACGAGCAGAGAGTATGTGGATACCTGATTTCCACATTGGTTCGATGAACCACCTTCTTATTCTAGAAGTCCAAGTATTGAGCTTAAGACTATAACCAAGCGCTGAGTGGGAGGCAACCCACTGTGTAGTAAGTTTTATTTTGGTTTTTAATTATTTAGTTATTAATTACAGTTTTTATTTAATTACTTTACATTTTCAAAGGAGGAATACAAAAGTTTGAAACCCCATCGGTCGACACCAACACATCACTATCGGTTGACGGCTTGGATGGTTCACAATCGGACGACACTCATCATCCACCATCGGTTGACACTCCTTACGGAGTTTGGTAACCTCGAATTTCTCTCTACTTTTTACTTATGATTTAGTTTTTCCTAACCGAACCCGACGGGATATCACTGGGGACAATGTTATTTAAGTCTAGGGGAGGTTTGATGATGATGTTATCTATTTTGAGCTTTTATTTACTTAAGTTTTTTTAAATAGTTTTTACTGAGTCAAGAAGGAGATTATGATCAAAACTTATTTATTGATTAACCACACTATAGCACCATTCTTAGACATATTGATTGCAGAGATTACTAGAGATGCCAAAGTAGAATATCATGCCATTAGATCGCACTTACTAAAAAAGTTTGAAGAAACCAAAAAAGTTTGGGGCTTTGTATACATCATATCGGATTCCTTCTGCAGGTTTGTAAAGTATTAGTCTGTGTATTTCTGATTTCCCTTCTCTCTCTCTCTTCGGGATCTATAAAGGAAATAATTTAAATCATTTCTTGAGATACATAGGGGTAGGTACATTAACAATGACCCACTATCCTAATTCAAAGGAATGATCACACTTTGTTGGAAGCAAGGGCTATGTACGTTATCGATGACCCCACTATTCGCCTACAACTTTGTCAAAAAAAACAAAAATGAGATGGCAAGATAGACTGTATCAGCATCATTGTCAATTGAGTTTGATATCTAAAAAGATTCAGAGAGAGAAGAGGGAAGAAAGGGATCAGGAAAGAATTTATACCTATGTATGCAGATTTGCAGGAGTTGAGTCCATGTGTCATTTGATCGATACTCCCATGGTCAAGCCTGCACTTTATTTTATGCAAAGAAATGAAATCAGTAGAGGGGTGAGTCAAATTAGTCTTTGTTGAGTTGTTGGTAGAATGAATTTGATTGCTATACTAGGATAGAGCATATAATGTTTCTCTTTGATTAGCATTATTTGATGTGGTTGCAATATAGTAGGGGTGATAGTTATACTTATACATTATGTGAGTCTCTCCTTTTCAAACCTCTTTCATAGGCTACATTTTTTCACTTGAGAACAAGTAAAAAGTTAAGTATGGAGGAGTTGATATACCTTGTTATTTACCAGTTTTAGACCATCATTTGGACCTTATTTGGAGTCTACTATGTGTATATGGAGTGTGTTTTAGAGTCTTTATAGGAGAATGTACGTTTTGGAACATTATGGAAATAATGGAGCTTGTTAAAGTATTCAGAGAGGATATCTAGTAGCTGTTCATGTTCAGCTAAGTACGAGTCAAAGTCAAGCATGACCGTCGATTGACGGAGCATCCTTGCTGTCAATCGACGCCCCACTCGTAAAAGTATTGGTCTACTTCAAACCCAAGTTAAGACAAATAATAAGAATGCCCCCGGACGAGTTTTGACCTAGTTTATAAGGGTTCTACCATTGTTAAGTTTTATTGCTTTTTAGTAGTTTAGGGGAGAAAATATGAACTCCTTCAGAGATTTGTATTGGAACCCCATTATTTATTTTATGCATTATATTATTCAGTTTATCATGTTTTCTATGATCATGTCTGAATAATTTACCTGTTAGATTTAGATTTCATAATGATATTGATGAATTAGCCCCAAAAAAGAATTGCTAGGATGAAGAAATATCAATATTTGGAATTGTGTTTAATTCTTGCGTTCTAGAGTAGCTAACTAGAAATTTGAACTTAGGACATGGACAACTACAAGAGTAGGTTATGTGCCAGAATTGATTCCATTGAGCTAGGTTGTTCTATATATGCGAGATCTGATTTAATTAACTTAACGGACGAACTTCCTGTCTGATTAGCGTCAGTCGACGGTTTACTCCTATGTACGAATACGAGAGTATGGACAAGAGAGGGTCAAACTAGTTAACATTTATGTCCTAACATATTAATAATTCCATGCATCTTACCTATTATAATTCACTTGCATGAAACCTTATATTTATCGTTTTCCATATTTGCATCAACTTATGTATTCTAGACAATTTGTTTTTTCGGATCAACTTACAATCAAACCTTCTATTTATAGCTTGCCTAGCTGAACCATTAGGAATATAAAAATCTATTGTGTACCCTCGCTCTCTGTATATTCGATCCCTAAGTACTAAAATTTGACCTATCTTGACAAGAGTAGTTCGTAGGGTTACTCGATTTATAGATTTTTTTTCTCTTTTTCTCACTTTGGTGCGAAATATGAAGAAAAGATAATAGAGAATGAAGAACCAAACGCGAAAAAGAAAACTAAATAACATCTCATCTCCCTCGTTCATAGAAGTAAGAAGACGGTATGTCGGTGGTTATGGCTTTGAAATCTGTGCTCCTGCATACCTCAAGGATCATATGTCACTCACTTCCATGGTGAAATTCTTCCAGCAAATAAGATTTCAATGACCTTAATCCAGCTTGGGGAAAACTTAGAAACATTACAATCAGAACAGTATCTCATGCCTCATGTTTGATCTACATTCCTTCAGTTCAAACTCCCGAATGGATCTTGCAGGTCGGTTATTGGCAAGCTATTCAGTGTGCTTTTATGGTGGTCCGCTGGTCTTCAGACGGAAATCTGGTACCTCCAGACAGTGCCGTGCGAAGGTCTTCGGAGGCTTGAGGCAAATAAAAAAATGGGGCCTTTTAACAAAAAAAATTTTTTGATAAAAATATAACGTACTGTCAAAACAACATAAATAAAAATTTAAACAATAATAAAAACTACCACATAATTTTTCTCCCCTCTTTTTTCAATAAACTCTTTTACCAAATTTTCATAATCTAGATTCCTAACTAGTTCTCTTTCTATAGATATGATTGCTAAACCATTCAACCTTTCTTGTGACATGGTTGATCGCAAATAAGATTTTATTATCTTTAACTTGGAAAAGCTTCTTTCAGCAGTGGCAACTGAAACTGGAATCGTCAATAGTATTTGATAAGCAATCCATGAGTTTGGATAACACTCTGCTGTTGCTTTCAGAAAGTTTAAGACTTCAACAGGTCTCTTGTAGTGTTGTGGCAAAGCATCTCTTAGAACTGTTAGTTCAAAAAACAGATCATCCCCATTAACATCATAGTGATTTCCATGCTTTAAAGTGGCTTCAAGATTGGTACAATATGCCTTCAAACTCTCGTTACTTGCTGATTTTAATTTCTCCAAATCAAACAGAAAACCAAAGGTTTGTTCATACTTATGAAATTGCTCAAATCTTGTCTCAAGAGAATAAAGAGCTTGATCCATAACTTGCAGGAAATAAGAAATTCTGAAGCTCTCTTCCGTAGATAAATCAGCTTGGTCCATTATCTCTGGTTCCTCGTCAAAAAACTTTTTTCTTTTGATGACACGCCTCTTTTTTGTTGGGAATGCTGATTCAATCTCCATAGCTTCTGCAATTTGTTTAACCTCTAACTTTGCACTTTCAAAACCTGTATCTCTGTACTTCTGAAAAAAAGAAACAAGTCCTTTTAACTGGGAAACAGCAACTTCAATATTCATGTCTTCTGATTGCAAACTCTTACTTACTGTGTTAACAGCAAATAAAAGTTTGTACCAAATCACCATCGACAGCAAGAATTCATAATTTCCAATCCCATGTGTTTCACTTGTAACAAGACACTCGGCATCACTTTGTGTTTTTGGATCATCCGTAGTTTCTGCTATATAAATTAAAGCATCTCTTATCTTTGGAGCTTGAAATCTTATTGCCTTGACACATTCAACATGACTTTCCCAACGTGTATGCGATAAAGATTTAACTGTCAAACCTCCTACCATATCTTCCAATATCTTCCAGCGCTTCGTTGAAGATGCGAACACACAATAAACACGCTGGATTATTCCAAAAAATGAAATTGCTTTTTCAGAAGTGCTTGCCATATCACAAAGTGCAAGATTAAGGCTGTGACAACCACATGGTGTATAAAATGCACGTGGGTTAACATCAAGAAATCTTTTTTGTACTCCTTTATGTTTTCCTTTCATATTTGATCCATTATCATATCCTTGTCCTCTCACATCATCAATATTTAAATCAAGAGCAATCAACACATTCTGAATCTCATGAAAAAGCCCTTCTCCGGATGTATTATCAACTATTAAGAATGTGAGGAAAAATTCTTCTATTTTAGCTGAAGCTGCTGAAACATCCACGCATCGAAGTATAAGAGTCATTTGTTCATGATGGCTAATATCTGGGGTGCAATCAACAATGACTGAATAATACTTTGCACTTTGAATCTTTTTTATGATCTTTCCTTTGATCTCATCAGCTATCATTGCTATCAACTCATTCTGAATTCTGTTGCTGAGGTAGTGATAACGAGATTCTCCATCTTCAAACCTTCTAACATGCTCTCTCATTACTGGATCCCACTCAGCCATCGAGTCAATAAAACTTAAGAAGTTTCCATTGCCATCTACTCCTAACTTTTCATTCTTCCCACGAAATGCTAAATTTTGTTAGCAAGAGTTTTTACTAATGAAAAAATTCTAACCATCACATCTTTCCAGTGGTTTCTCTCTTTGTTGAGTTCATGTTGCACATGCTTATCAATCGTTTGGTTTTTCTTCAGCCTTGATTCAAGTTCCACCCACTGACTCATGCATTTGATATGCTCTTGACTAGTTTCGTGATGTCTCAGCCTATCCAAAATATTTTTCCAATCACCGAATCCTTTAGACGCCATGTGACTAGGATTTTTATCTCGAGTGAACAACTTACAACAAAAACAAAAGATTTTATCTAATGTTTTTGAATAAATTAGCCACCGTGTGTCTTGCTTTCTTCCATTACTCAAAGATCTTATATAATATGCATGAGAAAAATGTCGACCGCTTGTCTTCTCCCTTGGAAAGAAAATGTCTTAGAGCAGGACCTTTTTCAACCATGACAAGTCTTAATCCAGATTCAACCTTTTCCCAATTTCCAGGATCATAAATATCTAAAATTCTACCTTTTTCCCTGTTCTCTTGATCGTTCACACCTTCATTCTCTTTTTCACCTAGATTTTCTTCCTGTTCAATGTCAGCTTCCTTATCTTCTTCATTAACATTCTCAGCATTATTTTCATTCTCATCTTCCATTAGATCTTCAAACTCATCATCAGTTATAGCAGATTCATTAAGAGCTGTAGGTTTTATAAGTAACCTGTCCATAGAACCTTGCATTGATTTCACTAACGCATCAACTTTTTCTTTTTTTTGTCTCTTTTGTGCTCCTGAAAGATGTGATCTAAACATATTTCCTGTAATAAATAATATATCAAATTAGCACAACTATAAAACAATCAGCACTACTATAACAATAAATACATTGGTTTAAGAAATTAAATAAGCAAAGATTAAGAACTAGAAGAATCATCACTACGAGCCTATGAGGTCTACATAGGAAGAAACATATACCTTAATACAAGAAGAGATGGTGTTGATTAAATAAATAAAAAAGACACTTGTTGATAGAAGCACACAACAAGGAACAAAGAAGAAAGATGGTCGTGAGAAACAAGACATAAAACTAAGAATATATATAGATGTTAGATCATGTATAAAGTAGTTGGGATTTTTATTCCTTTTCTATTTAGGAATTCTGGTAAGAAAGTGATTTTCCTTTTAATTTTGGAAAGTTGACAATAAAACAAAAATAACTTTTTTTCTTAAAAGCAGAAAAAACAGAAGCAATTTTGGAAGCTCGAACTTTTGAGGTCTAATGATAAAATTGTGAGTTTTCTATGACCATTATCTACATTATATATTTGGAAATTTAGGGGCCCTAAATTTTTTATAAAATTTGGAGGCCTGAGGCAAAAGCCTTTTTGGTTACACAGTAAGCACGCCTCTGCCTCCAGAGCTCAAGTTGGCGCCAACATGGGCAATTATCAAAAATGTCGCTCCTCAATTGTATTCTCTTGATGGGATTAGTGTGGTGACTAGATCCAAAAGTGAGTTGTTGCATACGGAGAAGTCTAGAATTGACCCCTATCACTTCGAAGATACAAAGGTGAAAGTGGTAATTAGTCTAGAAGCGGATCCGCCAACCGTAAGGATCCGAGGTCAGTACCCTCGACTGTCATTGAAGTGCTGTAAATGTGGTAAATATGGAAATTCCATCAAAATTTGCCCCAAACCTCCTCAAAAGAAGAAGGTTGCACATGCCTCTACATCTACAACCTCAAAGGATAAATTTAATGTGGCTAAGGTGTCAACAAAACTGCCTCTTCACTCACAAAATCAAGATTTCATTGCTCATAAAGTATAAAAAAATAGGAAAATCAGTCAAAAGGGCCTAATAAGAACACGATAAGAAGGGCATGATCAAGATCAAGAGCTAGAAGTCTGAGCTCCCTGCCTAATATGATTGATTAAATTGTTAAGCCTCAGGAAAATGGTGTTGGCTATCTTCCACCTGCAGCATCAGTGGAAGCAGTGAAGTCAGAGGTCGAAAATTTCATTTAGCAAAGAGATTATAATTCAGAATGATATTGAAGTTAACCTTAGCTCGGAAGAATCAATGAAGAAATTGGATAAGAATAGGGAGATAGAAGAAATTGAAGCTAGTTGTTCTCTCTCAGAAGCCACAAATGTTGAGGATGTGTCTCGTCGGATCTTGAAAACATACAAAAAAGAAAAAAAGAGTGCAAAGGCAAAGATATCTTTGGAAATCTATGGCTTCAACAAAAAAGATATTACTAGGCTCGGCAGTCCGATCTCAAGGTTCCCCCTCGAGTCAGAAATTCTAACCCCTCTGAAAGCGTATTGCTTCCCCACCTTTTGATGTATATATGAAGATATTTAGCTGAAATATTAGGGGATTTAATAACTCAGATAGGCATTCTGTTGTGCGGAGTTGCATTATGAAGAATAAACCGAGGTTGGGAGCGTTTTTGGAGGCACATGTTTGAGAAGAAACACAGCCAGCATTGTTCAGTCAATTGTGCCAGGTTGGCGTTTTGATGATAATTACTCGTTAGGTGATGTAGGTCGGACTTGGCTTGTGTGAGATCCAGAAGTGTCATCGATTGTGTACCATAAGACAATAAGACAGAGCGGTGTCTGATAGCTTGTGTTCTGGATCCGGTTACAAGTATTGCCTTTACCATGGTTTTTGTATATGCGTATAATGCAGGGACTCAGAGGAAAGATTGTGGAAAGACATTGTTCTTATTTCAAGGATGCAGGTCGTGAGAAACCACCCACTCATTGTTTTGGGAGATTTTAATCAAAATCTCACCTCCCAAGAACATTTTCCCATTCATCAATATCCCTTGCCGATCAGAGGAATGGAGGATTTTCAAGAGTGTTTACTGGATTGTCAGTTGGGATACAAAAACTCGTGGTGTGCTATTCACTTGGACAAATTACCGCCCAGAAGATCCCATTCTCAGGAGTGGAGGAACACCTTTCCTGATGTGTATGCGTCTTTCGAGCCTTCGGGAGATTCTGATCAAGCTCCTTGACTCATCACACTAAATCACGAACCAGAAAGGAGAAAAGTCAGTTTCCTATACTTTTCGTTTCTAGCTATGCATCCAAGATTTATTTCGGATATGAAGGAAGCATGAACTAAAGAGATTCAGGTGGGCTCAAAGCTATTTTCCTTGGGACTGAGACTAAAGCACGTTAAGTTAGCATGCTGAAAGTTGATAAAGAAGGCTTTGCGAGTATTCAAC
Organism: Moricandia arvensis; assembly: GCA_905132765.1. NCBI lineage: Eukaryota > Viridiplantae > Streptophyta > Magnoliopsida > Brassicales > Brassicaceae > Moricandia > Moricandia arvensis. The sequence goes on along the minus strand of CAJHQP010002861.1, from coordinate 2,160 downwards.
ATATAGCCAAGGAAGCTATGTATCAGGTGCAAGAAATTTAAGCAGAGCTATTGACCCAACCATTTTTTGGTCAACTCCATTAATTAAAGTCTCAGACTCCATCACTAGAGGAAATACAAAGTAGGAGGGCACAACTTGCCATATTACAAACACAAGAAAACATAGGACATACATGTGAATTTCCAAAAGATAAGATAAGAGATCGAATAACAAATATTATCCAATGAACATCACAAGACCAACTCTCTGAAAGGAGGCAAGTGAGTTCATGGCAGTTTGACTTGCAGACAAGCTTAAAAATTCTCAAAAGGACTAGACACTCTGCAACAAAGGCAGTAAGGTCATGATACTGAGAAGAGAAACCTTGCAATACCAGCAAGTCTTAAGCATCCAGATAAAAGTTCTTGAATAAGCTAAAGAAATGGGACGCTTCCATCAACACACTGCTCCATATAAAATTATCATTTAAATCCAGTGAACTTTTGGGGAGGAAATTAAACTCCAGAAAGTAGTGATCCGGTCTTCGTAATACAAACAAATCTGATGCAATGTAAGGAAGCAAATACTGTTGCTTTTGTTTCCAAATCCACCAATGTTAGAAAGCAATACATACACCTACACGGTTAAAAGAACTCTCCATACTGCAGTAAAAGAATGAGCCAAGGCAACATAATTGCTACCGAAAAAACTTGAGAACAGAGACATGATATCCCAAACCAAACAAGACTAGGACCTCATTCTCAAGCTATTGACCTAACCATCTGTCTCCCTTTTTGGAGCATAATTCATCGTGAAATAGAAGTGGAGATTCTTTGAAATAGAAAGGATCTTTTTCAAGCGCAAATCAAGGATAAGATAGTTATCTAAAGGCGATGCTAATACTACATTCTACCATAAGACTGTCCTCTCCCATCAGGCAAGAAATGCCATAACATATCTTACTGGTGATCTTGGCAATCGCATAGTTAAATGTGAGGAGGTTGAGGTAGTCTCTTCTAGGCACCAAGAACTCAGAGATTATACCCCTCTCAGTGGATCAGCTGCAGCAGATTCTTCCTTATAGATGTCCGGAGAATGTGGAAAATTTATTACGTCTATCCTTGTCTATCCCTACAGATGAAGAAAAAAGAATGTCTTTTTCAGTTAACCCAAGAACAAATCCCCAGGGTTTCCTGCTGAGTTCTTTTCGGAAACTTGGTCAGTGGTAGGAGAGGATGCAATAGCTGCAGTTAAAGAGTTCGTCAGTAGTCGTCGTATGCTGCAGCTCTATGTTTGATTCCAAAGGTAACTGGTGCTGACTCTACATGCCTACAGACCTACCTTGCTGTGTACAACTGTCTATAAGGTGATTGCTGGTATTCTAAAATCCAGACTTCATAATATTATTCCTTGAGCTTTCCAACTTAACCAGGTGGATTTGTAAAGGGACGGTTGCTCTGCGAAAATGTTTTACTCGCATCTGAGTTGATTAATGGTTTGATGTTCTGGATGATACAACAAGAAGATGCCTTAAGGTTTCTTTGTCTAAGGCCTATGATAATTTTCACTGGGACTTTCTTCATAATATTCAAGCACCGCTACAAACTCCACCGAGATTTCTCAACTGGCTGAAGAATTGTGTTAATACCACCTCCGTTTGGGTGGGGATCAATGGTGAATTACCTGGACATTTGCAGGAAGAAAAGAGTTGAGACAAGGCAATCCGATATCCTAGCTGCTGTTGTTTTGGTCATGAATGTGCTCTCTCGTTTATTGGATGCAGGGGCTGTAAACCGAGTGTTAGGAATTCATCCTGATTGTGCTGCTCCATTAGTTGCTCATCTGAGTTTTGCTAATGATATTCTTGTCTTCTTCGACGGAACAGAGGCATCTCTGAGGGGTATTGTTGGTAGTATGGAGGAATTTCAAAAGATCTCTGGTCTTCACATGAATAGATCTAAAATGAAAGTGGTGATAGATGGAGAAAATTCAATTCAGTGCCATCATATGTCGTTAAGTGTAGTTGTAAAGCAAGAGGCTCTCCCTCTACGACATCTTGGTGTTCCCACTCACCTCCAAGAAGACGAAGAAAGATGACTCCCAACCCTTTATTGATAAGATCTAAAGTCCTTTCAACTCTTGACAGTAGGGAAATATTTGGAAGGATAACTCAATATGCCC
>CAJHQP010002860.1:0-76909 GCA_905132765.1 Moricandia arvensis | reverse complement strand
TTTCGTCAAATAAGGGAAGTTAATTCATCTCGACTTTCCCAGAGTTCCCAAATTATCTGCGTAAATAAACAAAAACAAAAGAGACAAAGATACAAAATATCGAAAGTAAGTTACAGAGAGACGTATTATTGATTGATAAGAACAAAGTTACAAGGTTTTCCAAGAGACAAGCAAACAGAGTTTCGCTAGCCAAGTCAGTCTCAGAACAGAGACGAAAAGAGTCTACGTAAAATCAAGCCGCATAAATTCTAAGGTTTCCTAAGCTAGCAGAGTTTTTCTCGATCTAAGTCTTCGGGTCCCTACGCCTTTAGCTTTAGCTCCCCTTATATATGCCTTCTAGGTCGGTTTCTCTTTCCATTTTTACCCATAGGCCGAGTTTATCGCATTTCAGGAATATTCCTTTTTCTTCTCGATCCTCATCATTATCGCCGAAAGTTGATATTTATCTTCCGAACTTGACATTTATCTTCTCATACAATAAAAGATAAAGTGTCATAGTATCATTGGGCTTGGTTTTGCATAAATTCACGAGCGGGCTTTTAGCCGCGTTTTAGACCCTCTCGGGCCGTTTTATGACTTAAAGCATTTTCACGATTTATCGAAAGAGCACTCATGAAACAACGTCGATTCCGACGAGAGTTCAAATTTCTCGAATAAAGGAGGCAGCTTAAGTTGTGTAGTTAACCGTTATCATGTTATACGATAAATCCAAAATTCATACGATAAAACGAGTTCTAACGGTAACTTCGATTGAGTCGAAATGAGGAATGGGTCCATCACCTTACAGCGAGTCGGGAGGGGTTGATCCAACTCACCGAACGGCCGAATCAAATGGTGCTTTCGCTCCATCTCGCCGAACGGACGAGTTGGATGGTGTGCTAGATCCAACTCGCCCGTTCGGCGAGTTTTACTGCTCGTTTGGCTCTGTGCTCCATTTCTCTTGAGTGTTTAGCTCATGAACTTTTGTCGGGATTGTGTCAAGAGAGCTTCATATGGAAACACAATTTTTAGGCGTTGATTTCGAGATAACCGTTTTTGATCCCAACAGTTAGCCCCACACCTCGCAAGTTTCGAGCACAATTTTTACGGGCGGGTGATGGTGTTAATCGGAATCCGCAGTTAAAATTGATTTTTCTCGAGAGGTTTTTTCGATTATTTTAATGCACAAAATCTTTCAACTTTTGTTTCTTCTATATATATAGAGCTTCCATTTTTCATTCTCTCAACTTTCCAAGTTCTCTTTGCATTTTCTCTTAGAAATTTCTCTCCACCAAGATGTCTTCTTCCAGCAACTTCCAGAAGATTGGTGATGTCGAGATGAACAATGCCGCTGGCGCGAGTTCGTTGGTACTCCTTGCTGCCAGAGCTGTTCCAGCTCATATTGCGGAGTTTCTTTCATTTCAGAGTGAGTTGGCTCGTCGTGAGGCCGAAGAGATGGTAAATCCCACACATGGTGTGCCTCTGAGACCTGTGGCTCTACCTGCGGCTCCAGCCGATGCCTTGACTCTTGAGGTTCCCCCCGTACGAGATGCCGTTCTTGCCAGAGGGGAGGTCACCACGGATGCATCGAGACCTGAGGAAGAAGTTTAGCCATCGGGTTTTTTCTACAATCCCGGTCCACGTCATCGATGTCAAACCGGTTCACGACTCGATGCCTCCTCCCCCAAACAAGAGAGTAACCATCTGGGGGTTGTCTGCACCTAGTACGATTCCGGATGCTACGTCGAAGGGTCACAAAAGCCCTTGTGCTAATCCCGACGTGGCTAAGAAGAGGAGGTGCACCAAGGACTCCGAGGCTGATCCTTTGCATGCGACGGCTTCCGAATCAGGCCTGATGCCAAGGCATCGTGCCAAGGTTCGTTTCGAGAATTTTTTTTTATTACGTGTATATCGATCGTTTCTTAACTGCCAATTTTCCTTCGTTTCACAGTTTGTCTCGTTGATCAATGGGATGATAAGTGAGTGTGGATCAGAAGCTGAGCGTCTTGCTATGGAGTTAGCAGAGTCAAGAGAAAGGTCGTTGCAGGTTGAAGGGAAGTTAAACGTTATCGAGGATGTTCATCCCCTTGAGGTAATTCAATTCGAGTCTCGGATCAGTGAACTAGAGTGGGATATCGGGAAAACCGCAAGCTCTTTGCTTAAGGCAAAGGAAGCAAAGACGCCCAAATCCTCAGAGTTGTGCAGACTAAGGCATATGATCAAGAGTGGGGAGGAATCGTCAGTTTGCGTGATCGAAGAGTCCAAGGAAGTCGTGCGTACTGAGATTCGAACCCGTTTAACAAGGATCGCCGATTACCTCGATTCCTTGGCAGTCGTCCATGTCAGGGACTTGGCTTATGCAGGTGTCAAGGGAAGGATAAGGGAGGTCCAGTTGTTTCACGGTAAAGCGCATGCGTCTCCATGAGCCAAAGAGGCCAAGCTTTATGCTCGTAGAGTAGAGTTAGGGGATGCGGACAGAGACTACGACATGATCCTTGCGGGCCTGAAGTTCGAGTGTATCCTTCCGCCTTACTTGGGTGACGTTGAGGGTCAGGATTCCATAGCCTAGGAAGGTGAAGAAAACACAGTTCCCAAACCTGGAAGGAGTGACTGGTGAAGGTGAGGCTCCGCGTGCAGAGGAGGATTGAGTTTGCAGTCTCGTGTGAGACTTTGTTTCTTTTTTTGTTATTGTTCGTGTTTTGTTTCGGTCAAGTGTGGCTGTGTTTTTTTCTTGGGACTGGCCGCTTGTGGCTTTGAATCCCCGTTGCTTCTGCGACTTTTAAATGAACTTCGTCTCGCATTTTTAAGAGTTTATGCAGCATTTATATGGGTGTAGAGGGAAGATTACGAGTTGTCATCTCGAAATCTAACTCTAGGTGAACTGCTATATTCGTGATCCGTTTCGAGAGTTTTACGTAGTGTGTAAACTTGTGAGATTTCTAAAGACACTCGAACATTAGCCAAAAGACAAATTTTGAGATCTTGTATCATGGCGTTTGATATTATGCCTAGAGATTTTAGAGACTAGTGTGTTGGGTTTAGAACAAAGCCTAGATCTAATCACGGTTTTAAAGGGTGCAGACTACTTTGACTTACGTTTCTTGTATTGTTTTCAAACTGATTATGTTCCGCTTTAGAGTCTGCAATATGTTCTCGGCTTATGTGACTCGTATGGAAGGAATCGAGCATCTCTTCGGGGGTTCCGAAAGTGTTAACCAAAATTTCGGATTTCTTTTATAGCGTTGTTACCCTTGTAACAGATGTTCTAGAGTTATCTCTACGAAACGGCTTCGTCTGTTTAGGATGTTAAGAGTTTGTTGTGATCAGCAACAAATTTATCGGTAGATATTACAGTTTTTGATTCTTTGCAAAGGATACCTGTTAAGAAGGTGTGTGTGTTTTATGGTCGTAGATAGACTGTTTTTAAAGTGAGTATTCCTTTTCAAAAAGATTTGACAAAAAGGGAGTCCTTCGAGCGTTAGCGACGTCTTGATGTGTTGAAGTTTGAATTTTTTACCCCACTTTTTAAGCGAAGCGAGTTGCGAGATGGAGTTTTTTGATGATAGAAGAATTTTGGGAGGTTTTATGTCGTGTTATTTAAAAAGTTTCGAAAATACCAAGTCTAGGAGCGGATATTTTTGAATTTTTGAGAGTATACGAATACGTACCCACTCCCCTCCTTATTAATGAGGGGGTACAGCTGAGCTCGTCTTACGACGAATTGCCAACGTACCCTCTTCAAGGATCAAGCCGTCTCATAGTTCAGTTCCAAGCATTGCTTAGTGGTAGTATTTCTTGAGGTGCATCGCGTTCTAAGTTCTCAAAATTTTGATGTCCTGCATATTTGGGATTTCATATGAGCCTGGTCAAACAACTTTTATGACTTTATACGATCCTTCCCAGTTTGCTCCAAATTTTCCGGAGTTCCACTCGACGGTGTTATGGAAAAGTTTTTGAAGGACTAGGTCGCCTTCTTTGAATATGTGGTTGTGCACGTTAGCGTTGTAGTACTTTACGGCCGCCTGCTGATAGTTTTGAATTCGTATAAGGGTCATGTCCCGGCGCTCGTTGATTAGATCGAGCTCATCGAGCAACATCAGATTGTTTGACTCTTCTCATTTTGAGAGCAATCTTCTGCGTACACCTGGAAATTCGTCTTCCACTGGGATCATGCATTACGCTCCGTATACGAGGGCTAATGGAGTTTCTCATGCTGTGCGTCTCGGAGACGTGCGATGCAACCCTAAGACTCTTTTGAGTTCTTCGGCCTATCTACCCTTTTTGGCGTCCAAACACTTTTTGAGTCCATAAAGGATGGTCTTGTTAGTTGTTTAAGCTTGTTCGTTGCATTGCGAGTATCTAGGGGTCGATTTCGTCAGTCGTATCTTCCACTTTTCGCAGAAGGCCTCAAATCTCGTCGAAATAAACTGAGATCTGTTGTCCATTATGATTTCGTACGGGACTCCATGTCTGCAGACATTCTTTCTCCATACGAAGCTTTCGACCCGAGCGTCTTTAATGCTTGCATAGGAGTCTACCTCGACCCATTTTGAGTAAAATCCGTCAAGACCAGAAAGAAGCGTTTTTGTTTTGACCATTTCATGAATGGATATGGTGCTGAGATCGATGAGAGGACCTCTTTCTATTAATGGATTGTAGGGGCCTGCCTCTGGCACTTTTCGTATTTCCGCTAAATTTCTCGCAATCTTTGATCATCATTGGTCAATAGTGTATGTGGCGTTTGACATTGACTACGAGGGACCTTCCACCAAAGTGATTTCCGCAGGATCCAGAGTGGACCTCTTCCATTATCTTTCGCGCTCTTCCTTATTCTACGCAGGTCATAGGCCTAGAAAATCACGACTTATAGAGTACTCCGTCAACTAAGACGTATCGCGTGGCTTGGGTTTTAACATTTTGGGCTGCCCATTTTTCTTCTGGGAGTTTCCCATCGGCGATGTACTCAAGGATTGTCTCTGTCCAAGGTTTTTCGAATCCGTACTCTGAGTGCTCGGACTCTTGTGTGGCTTGCACATTGACTTTCCCGGCGTCGCCGTCGGGTGAATCGGTTAAGTTTATGATGACAGTTGGTCCGAGGCTAGCATGTTCTACGAATTCTACGGGAATCACCCTCCTCAAACCTGGATCCGAAATGGATGCCAAAGGCGGCTAGGGCGTCAGCTTGGGCGTTTTCGCTGCGAGGGACCCGAGTGAGAGCGAACTGATCGAAACTTTGAGCTAAGTTTCGAAAGAGTTTCAAGTAAGCATCCATTATTTTGTCCCTTGCTATGTATTCCCCGTTATATTGGCTTGCCATAAGTTAGGAATTGCAGTTGGCATGAATGTTGCGTATTTTCAAGCCATGAGCCAATCGTAAACCTGCGACCAGGGCTTCGTACTCAACTTCATTATTTGAGGCGTGGAAGATCAGTCAGAATGACTGTTCCAGAACTTCCCATGTTAGTAAAATGATTCGGATCCCTATCCCGGAGCCCTTTTGGACGAGGATCCGTCGACGTGGAGGGTCCAGGTCAAGTCGGGTTCTTGATTGGTTGTGCACTCTACAGGGAGTTCTACTAAGAAACCAGCGAGTACTTGCGATTTCGCGCAAGTTTTCACTCGATACTTGATGTCGTACTCGCTTAGCTCGATTCCCATTTCGCTAACCTTCTAGATTGATTGAGGCTATGTTAGATAGTTCACAGTGGGAATGATGTGAGCACTACGATCGTATGGGACTGGAAGTATGGCCTTAGCTTTCATGCGAACATTACGACCACCAGTGCCAGTTTTTCCATCATCAGATGACGTGTCTCTACATCGAGCAAAATTTTGCTCAAGTAAAAGATAGGTTTTCGCTCGCTGCGTTTCTCTCGGATAAGGATGCCGCTCACAGCCGTGGTTAATACTTCAATGTACATGAATAATGGTTCCCTTCTACGGGTTTTATGATTATTGAGGGAGTGGACAAGTAGTGTTTCAGCTATTGGAAAGCCTTTTCACATTCTTCGGTCCTCTCAAATTTCTTGTTTCCCTTCAGAGTGTTGTAGAAAGGCAAACACTTATCCGTTGATCGCGTAACAAAGCGTTTGAGTGCTGCGACTCTCCCGGTTAATCTTTGCACCTCCCGCTTCATTCTTGGAGATGTCATTTTAATCAACGCGGTTATTTGTTTTGGGTTGGCCTGAAATCCCGCAAAAGGTGACGAGATACCCTAGGAATTCTCCCGATGTTACTGAAAACCTGCACTTTGCGAGGTTAAGTTTCATGTTGTGTAGGTTTAACCTTTCGAAGAATTCTTGGAGGTGAGTGATGTGATCTTGGTCCTTAAGAAACTTTACGATCATATCGTCGATATATACCTCCATCATTTTTATGAGTTGCTCGGAGAACATACGGTTGACGAGTCAGTTTTAGGTTGTGTCGGCATTCTTGAAGCTGAACGACATCACCTTGTAGCAGTAAATGCCGCGGTCGGTTATGAATGCGGTTTTCTCTTGACCATTGTCGACCAATATCGTCGCGACATCGATATTTTGGATTGTCAGCTCGACGACGAGGAGATCGTTGAGAGGTTTAGTCGGGTCGGTCGTTGCTCTTTCCTCTATGGAGATGACATCGCCGCGTGTTTGATTAGGCATATTGTGTCTCAGTCGTTTGGTGTTTTCTTTTAGTTAGAGAATCCGATCCCCCCCCCCTCCTTCTAGTGCCAAATTGTGGGAACCAAAATTCACACTGTCGATTTTCCGTAAAATAAGGGAAGTTAAGTCAAATCGACTTTTCCAGAGATCCTGAATAATCTGCGTAAACACACAAAAACGAAAGAGTTAAAGATAACAAAATACCAAAAGTAAGTTGCACAGAGGCGTATTATTGATTGATAAGAACAAAGTTACAAGGTTTTACGAGAGACAAGACATACATAGTTTCAATAGCCAAGTCAGTCTCAGAACAAAGACAAAAGAAGTCTACGCAAAATCAAGCAGCCTAAATTCTAAGTTTTCCTAAGGTAGCAGAGTTTTTCTCGGTCTAAGTCTTTGGGTCCATGTGCCTTAAGCTTTAAATCCCCTTATATATGCCTTCTCTGTCGGTTTCTCTTTCCATTTTCGCCCATAGGCCGAGTTTATCGCGTTTTGGGAATATTCTTTTTTCTTCTCGATCCTCATCATTATTGCGGAAAGTTGACATTTATATTATGAACTTGACATTTATCTTCTCCTGCAATAAAAGATAAATCGTTGTAGTATCATTGGGCTTGGTTCGTATAAAATCGCAAATGGGCTTTTAGCAGCGTTTTCGACCCTCTCGGGCCATTTTTCGACTTAATCATTTTCACGATTTATTGAAAGAGCACTCATGAAACAACGTCGATTCCGAAGAGAGTTCAAATTTCTCGTATAGTGAAGGCATCGTAATGTGTTTAGTTAACCGTTGCCGTTTTATACGATAAATTCTGACTTCATACGAGAAAACAAGTTCTCCCGGTTTCCAAATCGTAAAGTTTCAACGGTAACTCCGATCGAGACAAAACGAGGAATGGGTACGTCGAGGTTTAACGGAAGGCATAAGTTTTAGTCCATGTCGCCTTACGGAGAGTCGGGAGGGGTTGATCCAACTTGCCGAACATGCGAGTTGGGTGGTGCGTCTGGTCCAACGTTGGAACGGGCGAGTTGGATGGTGTCTTAAATCCAACTCCTCCGTTCGGCGAGTTGGACTACTTGTTTGGCTCTGTGCTTTATTCCTCTTGAGTCTTTAGCTCATGAACTTTTGTCGGGATTGTGTCAAGAGAGCTTTCGTATGGAATTAGAATTTTTAGACGTTGATTTCGAGATAACCGTTTTTTACCCCAACAATAAAGTATGTTTTTGCCTTTTTGTGGTCTCTAGCATCGAAAATCTTTCCAAGCAATCTAGATTTCAATTTTCTTGTAACCAAACCTTCATTACTAGTTCATGACATTTACATTCTTGCACTTTTGTCTCCACTAAATTAAAGAGAGAATGTCGCCTTTGATTAGACATGTGCTCAGAAGATCTAATGAGGGCTGATGATGAATTATGTCGATATTAATGTATATACACATTATTATCTTAGGGAAATGTGTTGGAGAGAAGATCTTACATTGAAAATATGAAAGATATTCAAATAATACTCCTGCGTTTTCAATACATGACATTTTAGGAAAAAAAAATTGTTCCAAATTTTATTGGTTGAATTGTGGTTAGATAAATAATTAATAATATTTTATTTATAAAATGTAAAAAAAATAATTTTTTTTAATCTATGTGAACAATCCTACAACATTATATATTAAAAACAATTATATATTAAAAACAAAAGGAGTATATAAGTGATTTGGTCTCATCTACTTATCGCCAATTGGTTCTAAATTGGAAGTTCAAAAAATTTAACATGATATCAGAGCGGACCCACACTTCCATTAGTCTGTCTCGGAAGAAGGCTCAATTCCGTCAAAATAGCTAGAAAAGAGCATTATCTTGGAGGATGTATGAAAGATTATGTCGAGATTAATGGTTATACGCACTATTATCTCAAAGAAAAGTATTATAGAAAATATCTCACATTAAAAATTTGAAAAAAACTTAATTAAAATATAAATTACTTGGACCAATTCATTTATCACTAACTAGTTTTAAGTTGTAACTAGATTTTGACCCGCGCTTTCCAAGCGCGGAGTTTTTATTTTTTACGGTTTTAAAAATATTATTTAATGATATTTGGAAGAATCTGTAAATAAGAAAGAAATGGGATGGTGTAAATAGAAGAAAATATTTAATTTGCTATCCGTGTTTCCAAACATTCTTCCTTTAGTCTACTATCTATGTTTCCAAACATTCCAATTTTATACTTGATTTTTAATAATATAGATGTTAGTTAATTGATAAGTCACAACATTTTTCAATAAGTCCAAAAAAAAAATATGCCAAGGTAATTTTTAAATAGGACTCTGTTTTAATATATTAGATACCATAAAACTTAATACCTGATTCTAAAAATTATAAAGAACTTGAGTAAGTTAGTAAGATTTTTAGTTATAACAAATATTATAAATACCTTGAAATTATAAAGGTCATGAAAGAATTTATAACTAATTTTAAGTTGGAATCTCATGAAACTTAACACTTGCCTCTAAAATTATAAAGACCTTGAATAATCTAGTAAGAATTTTAGTTATAAGACTAATAAATAACCTAGGAACATAGGTTATACATATTAACTTTTTTAAAAATGAGATTTCAAAACCAATGTTTCTTGATTATGCTCAGAACCAGTTTTGTTTCAGTATAAATATGTTAAGCAAGGGATGAAGTTAGAACAAATGTATATTGTACGTATATACCCATATACATTCACACATGGATCATTACTTCTTTCAAAGTAATAAAAGTACGTTTAAAATAAAAGTACGTTTAAAATAAAAGTATCTTTAATTCTTATACATACACTTCATAGTTCATACACACATATATCTCACATTTTTGTATATTTGTGACGCAACGCGTCTTCATCGCTTTGTTTTCTAAAAAACACGTTTCTTGGATACATGAAGTGTTTCATTGAATTTAATTCCTAATATGACTAATTACTTGCATGTCTTATATACTTTTACTTTTTATTTTTACAAGTTTAGTTAGATTAATTTGGGTTTTGTTTCACTTTCAACAAACATAGTTTTTGTAATTAAAAAGACAAACATACAAGCCGTGACAATGTTCTTATACTATTTTGAATCTTTTAGGAGGTTTTAAACGGTTTGTCTACTCTTGACTTTGGGCCACAATCTAAGTCTTCCTCCAATGTTTATGTTTCCTGACCTTCCCATATATCCAATGCGTTAATCTTGTTTCCTTCATCCAAGTCTTCCCCCTTCAATGTTTAAATCATTATTCACATCCACGTAAGAACATGTACATATTGGAATATTGTAGCATTAACATACATAGTTTTCAGATTCTGTATAAACACATTTTTCGTTTTACTTTCAACAAAAGAGATAGTAGAGATTTTTGTTCCATTTTTCTTGTTCGGTATTTAAGTTTTAGAATGAGTGAAAACAAAACAATCTTACCATATATATATTAACGTAAACATCTAATTTTTGAAAATGGTAGGACATTATATTGTTTACGTTACGCTTATTAGTGTAGGTGTGTGAAAGTTGTTTTCATTTTTTACTTTGTCCATGTATATGCTGAAGAATTATATTTGTGTATCACTTTATCCTTGAATTGTGATCCGAATCAAATAGTTAAATCAATTTGACCTGATAATCATATTAAAGAGACTCATAAACACTGGCGCACGATATAATATTGAGTAAAAGACCTAAAACATTAGCAACATAACAAGTATATGAAATTTACACAGCACAATTTCAGCAAATGTTCATTGACCACCAGATATGATATATTAGAGACAAAGTTTATATATTGGATGTTGTAAAGGATCTAAGTAATATATATAAGATCATGCCCATTAGTGAACTCCATGGCTCGAATCCCAATTTTACACTTTTGTATTTTTAATTTTTTTTTTGTTTGATTTTAAAAAAAAAAGTAAAGGTACCAATCGCGGGCCGCCACGTGACGTGGGGCCCGCGAAACAGTAATAAACCCGCCTCTTACGCTGGCCTCCCCAACACCCAAGTTCACAAGATTAATATTATTATATTGTTTTCTTTTCTTGAAAAGTGTGTGAACTCTTGTTATAAATTCTTAATGGGCATGGTCTAAGATAGATAGACCAATATATTGATTTTAGGTTAGAAACTCATCTAACTTAACAGGGTATTATAACTCGATCCATATAGTCCAACCATATCCACTTCAAACCGGTCCAAAGTTGATCAACCAATCTTGCCCCAACGTTTCAATATTGACACTCAAAGAATCATCATTTTGATGAGACGTATTGAAGATAAAGTCTCTTACATCCAGTGTAAAGAATATATCTTAATTTTATAATAGAAACACATCCAACATAACATGATATATACCACTTATCATAGTGTCTTGTTTCAGTGATTCTTGTATCTCTTTTGTGAGATATATCTTTGCAGAATTTGATATCTTAAGTAATACAACATGAAACCCAAACAAAATTAAAAGATATATACTACAATATGTACACATATGTTCTACAAATTTTAGACTACAATCATATTCCTTTGAAAATAGGTTAAACACATATAATTCGAGAGTACGATAGCACTATGAAAATTGCGACCTATGTTATTACTTACCCAACTTAACTTACTCATTTAAAATGTTACAATAGTGCGGCAAAATAGGATCCGATGAGACTATCTAAGTAAGATTGATGGAAACTTCAACCGAAAGAACTCGCAGTGTATTATAATTCTCACTACAAAGCTATGCATTTTAGTAAGTTGGGGTGAACAGATTATGAACACTATGCACTCTGCATCTGGCAGACACAATAATTTTTGTACTCCAAAGAATTTAAGTGAGAATCATTTACACAAATAAGAAAAAAGTTAAATGAAAAGTCTTACACATATATAGGAAAAGTTTAGATATGTCTCATTTCTCCTATTTAAGATTTTTTTTTATAAATTTTGCTCAGAAAATAGAAAAGATTTTTTTTTATAAATATTAAAGCAAAAAAACAAGTGATTAACAATATTTCCCAACGCATAATTAGAGATAGAAAAGTTAATTAGTACATTAGTCTCCTAGAAGTATTTTGATATGAATGATGACTTGAAAAGTGATTCCTATTATGCATTTTTGTAATTTTTCTCAGAGAATTGTATATGATGGATGGTAACTTTCGTCCAATAACCTTGTGCATGCTCTCTTGATACGGTATGTTAAGTCCATCGTTAAATGTGATGCCACATGCATGCTTCTTCTTGAACTACCTTATTGTTCTCAAATTTCATTACATGATACATTACTTGTGTATTATCAGAATAGTTTTTTGTTAACGATGAAACCTCATTTGTCCAAAAGAAATAACAAGTCCTCTAACATATATATAACCTTTTGTGAATCCAACAAAATTAAATTTCAAAACACATTATTTCGTCATATGCATGACAATATTGGACCAAACTTATCAGTGACAATCACATCGCTAGATGAAATTAAAGAACTTAAAATGTGTTGGTCTCTTTTGCAACAATTCAATTGAATCTCGAGACAAATTTTTTTCCCAATTCCACATGAGTCTTGATCCTAAAATTTTGTGTTAGCAATATCATCACATTCTTGTTCGATATCAAAGAAAACAATAAATATTTTTTTTTCTATTCTCCTAAACATTATTTGAAAAATGATTTTTTGAATTTTACTATGTAATCACCACATTCATTTTCATTAGAGAAAGGTGACATTAGATAATGAAATTGATGAGATATATTAATTTTTATTAAGTTTTACATTTTTAATAAAATGATTTAAATATAACAATAACTTATCTTTAGGGAAATTGTCAAAAATACCACTTTCCTTGTACCACTTTTCAAAAATACCTTAATCATTTTTACAATTATTTTTTAAGAGGAAAAAACACACTTATAACCCTTGGATTAATTAATCTAAGACTTAGGGTTTAGAGTTAACGGGTGGTGTAAGGTGGGGGTAGGGTTTAGGAATTTAAAATTTAGGATTCTAATTAATTTCAAAAAAAATTGCCTCTTAAAAAAATGGTATTTTTAAAAATGTCTCTTTAATGAAGGTAAAAATGAAAAATGATACAAGGAAAATGGTATTTTTGAAAATTCCCCTTATCTTTATCACCAGTAATGACAATTTAAAACTAATAGCATATAAAATGTAAATTTTTATATTTTTCCAAAATTAGTTGTGTATATGTTTGTTAACTAAGTGCTCAAATTATGCTTAATTCATTAATTGGTAGAAAACTAGTAAATATATTTGTTAATGACCACCATAAAGTATGTTTATTGAACGAATTTTAGTCGACTTATTAAATTAATTAATAAATTATTTTATATCACATAAATATAAAATACAATACATATTTTATTAAGTTACTTAATTAATTTATAATTTTAGTACATTTAAAAAAATGTACATTTAAATATATAGACATATTAAGATAAACATAATCATACATATAATATAAAATAGCCAAACTTTCTTTTAATGTCTGAATCTAATGAAAGCTAAAAGTAAAAGTAAAAGTAAAAAAATTAATAAGGAAAAGAAATATAACTTGTGAAAGATTATTTATAATATATTTATACTGAAAAAGCTAAATAAATTTAAAAATATTATAGTTTAAAATTTGGCTTTAAAAATAATGTATTATTTAAAATTTATTACTACTATGCTGTGCGCGGGAAAGTGTCCACATTAATCGTGGAGGGGGGGGGGAATAGTTTCAAATTTAAAGTTATGGATCAAAGTGGAAATAAGCAATATTTTGGGGGTCATTCAGGAAAGTAGAACAATGCTTGCAAGATTTGTTTTTTTTGTCTACGTCTCCTTCCTCACATTCTCGTTAAAATCGCGCAACACCTTAGCCATCTCCGGACGGCGAACATCTCCAAATCCTCAACGACGGAAAACCCAATTCCTCAAATTCCAAAAGTTTAACACTTTCGATTAGAGTTGGTGGTGGAGCGATGGACGATTACACTAGAGAGATGATGGATCTCAAGACCTTAGTCACTCGAACCCTGGAGAAGAAGGGTGTTCTCGCTAAGATCCGGGTAACTATCGAGATGATGGATCTCAAGAAATCTCAAAGTTTCAACCTTTCCGCTTAGATAGAAGAAAAAACCCAATTATACCTTTTTAGGGTTTCTGGGTTCAGATCCTTGGTTAGGGGTTTCAATGTGACTGATGTTGTTTATGTTTTATGCATATAGATTCCCTTATAAGGTCATGTTGATTCCAAGTTTCGTTCTTTAGAGAAAGTTAGGTCTGTTCGTTTATCAGTTTCCTGATTGGGAAATACAAAGTATATTCTGTTAGTTTCTTACATTTGAGCTGATGTAGTTCGGTTGCTGTGCAGGCTGAGCTACGAGCGAGTGTGTTTGAGGCAATTGAAGAAGAGGATCGAGTGATTGAGAACAACGAAGGGCTGCCTCCAGCTTTGTTGGGAAGCTGCAATGATCGTGCAAGGCAGCTTCATGCTCTTCCTTCAGGTCTTTCATAGTTTTTTTGCTATTTATGTGCTCAGATCGGTTTTATGTGTCTTTGTCTGTTGTGGCATCACATCTCACTGTTTTAACTTACTTTGTGTTTTTATTCATGGTTTGATTAGAATAGCCTGTTTAGGGTTGCAGTGTGAGTTTGATACATAACCATGCCATACTTTTTCGATACTAGGGAACTGTGTGTACTTCGGATATGAACATTGAGGTTGTGCAGTTGAGTAGGTAGGTCCTCACTTTGAAGTGTTGAATGGAATGCAGGTAGGTTGTTATGTGCGTTAGTTTGTGAGTACTTGGAGTGGGCGCAACTCGATCACACGCTCAAAGTGTATCAACCCGAATGCAATTTGGTAATCAAGTAATCACTTCTCTTATTTTTTTTTTGTCTAGTTCAGTAGATTGTAGATGAACCTAAAACCTTGCTTCTTACTGATCTGTTGATATGCATTGTGCCTGAACAACCTATGCACAGCAAAAGGACTCTTGGAAGTCTGAATTAAGCGACTTTAGCAGCAACCATGGTTATGAGCTCAACAGAAATGGAGATAGCGCACCGCTCCTTCTAGATGTTCTTGAAGGATTCTTAAAGTTCGAGGTATCTTTTTTTTTTTCCTAATATCTATATTCCTATGAATATATGATCACAGAAAAGAAGGAACTCAAGACTCATTTTAACAATCTAATTATCTGTTATCTGTACTACTAAGATACAATATCATCTGTATATATGCGTTTTTCAGTTTCTATTCTGTTGATGACATTCAAGATTTACCTACACCAACCTCTAGAAAAGCTCAGATTTGTACTTTGTAGTTAATACCTTACCTCTTTCAAAGTAAATAACTTTTTCGTAGGTGTCTTAGTTAAAGATTAATAGTATTGAGAGCTCCATGACTAGAGTTCTCTACACATCTAAGCATCATGTTTATCAGTAAAATCTTTATCATTTGTCTTACTTTGTTCTTGTCAGGTTTGATAATTAATAATTTTTTTTTTTTGCAGAGCATGACACAGACCATGGGTGGTAATTCAAGGAGAGAGTCAGAAACCGAGTCTTCATCAAGCCTTGACTCTAGGAATCCTCCTCGCAGGTCTTCTGCTTCTGACAACTTACCTCCTCTACGAAGGTACACATATCTCTCAACACCATTTTATCCCAAATAAAAGCTCTTTACATTTGCATACCTGAGTCAGTCTTGCTTGGTTGTTTGGTGTTTGATTAATGTGCAGGACGGGTTCTGGATCCCAAGGATCGGGTGAGTCATCATTCCCCTATTTTCTTTAACTAATAAGTATGTTATGTTTCTTGATGTCTTATACGAAATGATTTCATTATGTTTATTTTTTTCAGATAGAAGAGGTGGGACCGGTTACAGAAAAGATGAACTCAACTGGAGACACGGTAATCAAGATGCGCATGAAGAGGTCATGAGAGCTTCAGCGGCGCTTGAAAATCTTCAGCTTGATAGGAAAACTCGAAACATGACATCCTCTTGGAGGTAAACCTTTTTGAAAGCTTTTATCATTAGTTTGAAATCGAAAAAGGGAAAAAGCTTTGATAGTGTTGATGTTTTTTTGTTTTGTGTTGTAGGAATGTGAGAGATGGAGCAAATGAAGATGAAGGGAGGGATTGATAATAAAATGCAGCTTCTGAGAATTGAGTGTTGGTTTGTGTACGTTATATGTATGTATGTTCTTTATTTGCAAACTGCGTGTTTCGTGGGAACCCCATGTCTCTTTAAGGTTATTCATGAGATCATATTGAACGGTTAATGTGTTTACTTGAGTTGGATTGGTAAGAGAAGAACTCACAAAGACCACAATCAGAAAGAGGAAAAGAATGCGTTGCATAAGTAGTTGCAATGTTGTTCACTTTCTTCTATTGATGGGTTATCACTGCTTTGAGCATTCAAGTGAACAAGTGATCCCTCTTCAAAGCGAAGCAGTTTGGTAGTTTTATAGAGACAACTTTCACCAATAATGCATATCATCTAAGTTTGGTGGTCAAAACTCAAAAGAAATAAACTAAGAACATGGTGGTGGATCCTACTATACTCATTGCATTTTGAATATGGACCTTTTTCATATCAGAAATCTTTTTTTTTTTACTGTCAACAGTTTATGCCATAGGCATTAAAAATAGCTTTTTGGTCTAAATGTTAAATTGAATAATAGTTCATAAACCTGATACTAATACAAGTTAAACATTGATCTATAATCTCTCAAAATATGTAATATACATAAACTCTTAGATTATTAAAATAAAATTTTATTACTA
This sequence comes from Moricandia arvensis, assembly GCA_905132765.1. Taxonomy (NCBI): domain Eukaryota; kingdom Viridiplantae; phylum Streptophyta; class Magnoliopsida; order Brassicales; family Brassicaceae; genus Moricandia; species Moricandia arvensis. The sequence continues at coordinate 60,482 of CAJHQP010002860.1, read as the reverse complement.
ATTTTACTAAATTATTTATAGATCCTAACAATTCTTAAGTTTATCATTTCTCTCATTTCTAAATATATATATATATATTTAGATTTATTAATGATGTTTTACCTCTTCTTTTTAATTTTTTTTCATGTAAATGAAAGGAAAATTATTGAGTTTATTTGTTTTTTCAGGTTCAGGTAAATCATGTAAAAAGAAAAGTAAAATAAAAAGAAGAGAGTAATGGGTGGGTGTTATTAGGGTTTTAAAACATTTATATTTGAATTTACTTTTGACTTTCTTCTCTCTCTCGTTCAGACACAAACTCTCTGCTCAGTCCGTTCCCAACATCGCCTCAATCTCAGTCTCCCTACTCTTGTTGTATTGTCTAAGCCATGGAAGCTCAGGTTTTGCATTCTTCTTCGTGCTGCTTCTCCTCCGGTTCCATCAATCGACACCGTTTCTCCTCCACTTCACCATACCCTCTCTCCGTCAGCTTTCCTCAGAAGACGAGAACAATAAGGGTTTTGTCGATGTCCAAGAAAGATGACGACACCGAGAGTCTCAGTTACAAAGGCTCAGGTGTCGATATCGATGCTGGAACTGAACTCGTTAGAAGAATCGCTAAGATGGCTCCTGGAATCGGCGGGTTCGGTGGTCTCTTCCCATTAGGTACAACTAAACAATAAAGCTTCAAACTTTCACCTTGAGAATGTTTAAAGTTTTGGTTTTTTTTTTATTTGGGTTTGTTTGGGAGGAGCAGGTGATTCTTTTCTTGTAGCTGGTACGGATGGTGTAGGGACTAAGCTTAAGTTAGCCTTTGAGACTGGGATCCATCACACCATTGGAATTGACTTGGTAAACACAATCAATACATTGGCCCTTCTTGTTTGTTTATCCTCCAAAGATACTTATCTGTTTGTTGCAGGTTGCTATGAGTGTGAATGATATTGTTACTTCTGGTGCTAAGCCTCTCTTCTTCCTTGATTACTTTGCTACTAGTCGTCTCGATGTAGACCTTGCAGAGAAGGTATGGTTGCTTTCATCTCTTTACCAGCTTTTAGGACTTGATATTAATCATGGAAGAGTGTCTATGCTACTGTTTTCCCAGGTTATTAAAGGGATTGTTGATGGTTGTGGGCAATCAGACTGTGCTCTCTTAGGTGGAGAGGTATGTTTTGCAGATAGAACCCTTAGTCTATGCATGGTTCGTTCCATAATCTTGGTGTGGTTTGGTTGTTTTAGACTGCAGAGATGCCAGACTTTTACGCAGAGGGAGAGTATGATCTCAGTGGGTTTGCAGTTGGTATCGTGAAGAAAGATTCTGTTATAAACGGGAAGAACATAGTCGCTGGAGATGTCCTCATTGGCCTCCCATCTAGCGGCGTACACTCCAATGGTTTCTCTTTAGTAAGAAAGTAAGTTTATTGGCTACATTCAGTTACTTAGTTACTTACAACTAAAATACCTCATTTGTTTGCAGGGTCGTGGCACGAAGCGGGATTTCGCTGAAAGATGAGCTTCCAGGTGGATCAACTACTCTTGGTGAAGCTTTAATGGCACCCACTACCATTTATGTGAAGCAGGTTGAGTTTTATTACTTGTCAATAGAAAGTTGAGATCACATATGTTTCCAACTCTTTCTATGTATATCCACAGGTACTTGACATAATCAGCAGAGGAGGAGTGAAAGGTATAGCTCATATAACAGGTGGAGGTTTCACAGACAACATTCCCCGTGTCTTCCCTGATGGTTTAGGTGCTGTTATCAACACTGATGCTTGGGAACTTCCGCCATTGTTCAAATGGATCCAACAGGTAATGAGAGAACATGTATCATTCAAGATAACTCATAACGATGTATGTGCTTGAAATGTTTTTTTGTTGGTGTGTTATTGAAGTCTGGGAGAATAGAAGACAGTGAGATGAGAAGGACGTTTAACCTAGGAATGGGGATGGTCATGGTGGTTAGTCCAGAGGCGGCTTCGAGAATACTTGGAGAAGCCAAGAATGGAGATTATGTTGCTTATCGTATTGGAGAGGTTATAAATGGTGAAGGTGTAACCTACCATTAGATCATGTTTGTGTTTACCAACCACCACTGTGTTCTAAATAGGAGTATGGGGATTGTGTTCCAAGTTTGTTTAAGAGAAGATGAGACCTCTTTGTTTCACAAGTTTTATTAATCCATTTTTGTCTTGGAGTGTACCATCTTTTGGTTCAGAGTTGGTCTTCCTTTTGCTGATTTGAAGACAATGGTGAGGTGTAAGAAGAAGATTAACCTTGTTCTTATCACGCCACCCTTGTCCAAATGGAAGTGCAAGCAAACTAATCCTGCTTTGAGGAGGTTCCAGTAACTGATCATTGATGATGCTTTCGGCATACGAATCTTGGTACACTTGCCTACATGTATATATGTGGGCATACTCAGTTCAGAGTATACACGGGTCATAAGTCATAACGCATAGAGAATGTTTATGGTTGTGTAGACAATCTATTAAAGTATAAACCGTGGTGAAGGATGTGATTTGAGTGACGACATTGATACTGCAAAGTCGCTTCAACCATAGACTTGAGAAGCATATCTCTGCACTGATGCAAGGACCTCAGCAACTCTTCGTGCATCTTCTGTGACCTTTTGTTCTTGCTCCACCTACATCAACACCTTCATACGTATCAACTACTCTCAGCATTTGTATCAGCTATATATAAAGTAAAACTCAGTGTTCTAAACAGGTTTAGGTAGAACGAATTTCAAAAAATCACTTTTATAAAGTGCCTAATTACCTAATGATTTTTAGAAAATTGGTTAAACTTGAGCATTCAAATAGGGCGGGTTCTTAAATTTTGAAGCTATGGGCAATGAGTTTTCTTAAGAAGAAAATGAGAGCATATAACTATGTAAATTCTTTTTTACATTTTTAGAGAAACTTGAAGTGCTATTTGCTTTTAACAAACGTCGATCAACTTCAACTTACGGCGCACGTTACGTCCTCCTTGGCGCACGCTAGCATCTCTTCAAGCTTCATTATTGTTGGCCGTTGTGCGTTCTTTTAAAAGCTTCAAGGTTCCTGATTCCCTTCAGAGGAGGTGTCGCCACTCGCCACCTGCCCACCGCCCTTACGTAGCTTCTCTTCTCCTCCTCTCAATCTCCGGAGAGAAACCCGAATCGTCGAATTCACAGATCACGTATCGTGGCGGCGAATATGGCTGAAGAAGACACCGTAACGGTGGATCAGAACAGCTATGGAGGTGGCCAAGATTCTTTGCCGCCTCATCTATCTTCCAAAGTGCTTACATTGCCCACCGTATTAACCCTTGGCCGTATAGCCGCCGTTCCGATCCTCGTCGCGAGTACGTTTAAATATCATCAGATCTAAACCGAAAGTCTCAAACTTTTGTTTAACAATCTGAAACTTCCTCATCGTGATTGTGATACACCATTGTGATTAACAATCATTGCTCTGTTTTTGAATGTAGCATTTTACGTTGATTGCTGGTGGGGGAGAACTGCCACAACGAGTATCTTCATTGCAGCTGCCATTACAGATTGGCTTGACGGCTACATTGCAAGAAAGGTACTTCCTTTCTTTTTCTGTACCCTTTTTGATGTGAAGCTTTGATGACCTTGTGTTAATTTCCAGATGAGGTTAGGCTCTGCGTTTGGTGCTTTTTTGGATCCAGTGGCGGATAAGGTGAGAGAAAAGCCTCTTCCTTTATCTTCATCATCACAAGACTTATCTTTCTGATTAAAGTTATTGGATATATGCAGCTTATGGTGGCAGCTACGTTGATACTGTTGTGCACCAAACCCATGGACGCCTTTGTCTTTGGACCAGTTCCATGGTTAGTGACTGTACCTTCAATTGCCATCATTGGTAGAGAGGTAAGGTATATAAAGTTTACTCTGAGTTGCACTTAACAGCTCTTGGTTCTAAAGTACTACGGTAAATACTTTTCATTTCTAGATTACTATGTCAGCAGTAAGAGAGTGGGCTGCATCTCAAAATGGGAAGCTTTCGAAGGTAAAAGTGATCATATTCATATGCTATATCATTCTCTCTCTGAGCTTTTTGGTAGTGTTCCTACTTTACTCATGGAAGTGGGGTTAATAATGTTCTTAGGCTGTTGCTGTAAATAGCTTGGGAAAGTGGAAAACTGCAACACAGATGATAGCACTGACCATACTGCTTGCAAGCCGGGATAGCAGTTTTGAGAGGCTATTACCCCCTGGCATTGGGTTGCTTTATGTCTCTGCTGGTCTCTCTATATGGTCTTTAGTTGTTTATATGAGACAGATGGTGAGAGTACTGCTAAAGAAGGAGTAGCGAAATTGCTTTTCTGGCGTTTGCATTCGTATATACACATAGAATGGAAGACTTGCTCAACGACATCTTACCTCTCTTCTTCTTGAAGAAAGCACTATAAGACTCTTACTGTTTTCAACTTTGGGCACTGCGATCATACTCAGCTTGGTTTTGTTTTGTATAATATCTCTGAATCACGTCGCTCCTCCCTCGCTGCACACTGAGTTTTATTGAAGCAGCGAGCAAGAAGTTATGGGCAATGAAGGAGAAAAGCAAGCAGGTGCAGTTTAATTCTAGTTGCTATCTTGCTTGGTCTCATGAACTCTGAGATAATACACTTGTTGCCTGTGTCTGTGTCATGTAGATGTTTTTTTCATTCCTTTCTTGATACAATATAAAAACAAATCTTTGATACAATATCTCATTGGCCTCGTTTCTTGTATCTTTGAGATAAGCAAATCCAAAAGCAAAAAAGAACAAATCATATCTATAAACCCCAAAGAATACAAATCATCATCGAAAATGATGATACAGGTATAAAGAAAAAGACAAATCACAGAAGACTCTGAAAAGTATGAAACAGAAAAGACTCTTCTTATACTAGAAATCAGGACTTGAGAAGATGTTGAGATGTTTGCTTCCCATTGTGTCTTGTAGTATTGTGATCTCCCCTTCTTTCTCCAGAACTCTCTCCTCTAACTTATCTATCGTCCCTCTCAACGTCTCGTTCTCTGAGCTCAACAGCATGTTCTTCTCACAGCATTGTCTCAACTCTCTCCATATTTGGTCTCTTTCATCAGACACTTTTGGTAATACAGTTTTCAAGCTCGTTATGTCTTTCGCAGCTTCCTGGAGATTTAACTCAAGCCGGTTTATGTTTTCTTCTTTCTTCAACATCTGGTGTCCAAAAACGATCAAAGTAAAGTTATATACACAGCTGTATGCCAGGAGCCACACAAGGACACAAAGGATGGGATGATGTTATTACCTGGAGCTTGAGGTCCTTTAATTCGTGAGTCTTCACTGATAGGTTGTCTAAAGTGTTTTCAACCTCACATCGCAGAATCTCATTGCCTCGTACTGCTGCTGCTACTTCTGCTTGCAGCTGTTCAATTTCTTGTTCCTTGGAATACAGTTTCTCCCGTAATAAACTTGTGATTAGGGTCTCAGCTCTCAGTTCTGCTCGAAGGTTTTCCTACGTAAGTTTAAGCTAAACGTTAGCAAAGACATAAATGAAAACTCATTAGAGAAAATAAGAAATGAAACATTAGTTACAAGACTCACTTCAACTGATAGGTTTCTTTGTTCTTTAGGCCTACCAGTACTTGAGCAAGATGATTCTGAATTTGAAGCTACCACACTGGTTACTGTTTGCAAACTCCTCTTCAGGTTTTCAGTTCCACGCCTTATTCCATGGACTTTCATTTCAGATTCAATCAGAAACTGCTCACTTAACCCGTCCTTCACTGAACTAGTATCCTGAGAGGTTTCAGTAAACTGAGTTAGCTTCCCTTTGATGAACTTCAGTAACTTGTAACTCAGGTGGTTGCTCTCATTTAACATTGGCAGTCCTTGGTCTTGCAAGCAGCAGATACGCATCTTCAACTCATTCTCTAGCTTAAGCGTTGTAATGTCTATCTCTTCACCATTTCCTTTCAATCGATTCAACAGACAGATATTCTCCTGGCGAAGAGAGTCAGTTTCAAGCTTCATTGATTCCATTTCCTTTCTAAGTGAGAGCTCGATCCCTGTCAACCTTATTTGCTCCACCTGCAACTTCTTCACCAAATGGTCCAACTTCTCTGACGGTTGCTTCTTACTCTCCTCGGAGACCCCACCTCGAAGCCCCTCGATTGTCTTCTCTTGTTCTTTGCAGGTTCTCAGAAACTTTGCAACAGATTTGTGCAACTCCTTGCATTCTTGATCCTTCTCTTCAAAGTTCCTTCTTAAAAAATCAATATCTTCTGTAGCACCTGCGTAGCTCTCTTTACCTGGGAGAGAGTTTGCTTAAGATACGAGTTCTCATCATGCAATTCCTCTGCTGCCGTTGTCAGCTCTGCAACTCTTCTCTCCAAATGTGTTATCATGCCTTTGCTCTCTGTCTCATTTTCATGGAAAGCCGATAGCTCTCTCTGAAGTGAAACATTTTGCTCAGCAAGCTCTCTGACACGCTCTAGCATCTTCCTCTCTTCTAGCTGGAATTTCTCAAGCTTTGAAGTCCACTCACCTGACCTTCTATCAAGCTCCTTCTCCAATCCAGCCTGCAACTCGCTCCTCTCTTTCTCTATTCTCTGTATATTCAAGTCCCAATCTGACTTCACCAGTCTCATTTCTTCCCTGGCAGAAGCCCTCTCAACCATTTGGGAGCGCAGCAAATCAACATTCTCAAATGCCAACTTGAGCCTCTCATCTTCTAGTTTTCTAATCGCCCCAACCAAAGATGAGACATCAAAATCACAGTCAGAAAGGCATCTCTGCTGCTCCATTTCTTCAGAGAACAGTGTCACTCTCTTCTCAGCTTCTTTTATTTTCATTTTCAGCTCTGAGTCAATATCCTCTTCCATACACCTATACATGTTCTTACCATGTATATGATTTTGCTGGTGTTTTCCATAGCCATGCGCATGATATTCCTTCACAGGTTCATAACGTTGAGCAGTGACATCTGAGCTTGAGTCAAAAGTTCTATCACGGGATCCACCGTAGACATCTTGAATAGTGATGGGTTCATGATTTGGCCCCTTTGACTTGCCATGAGTCTCAGAGAGTCTTTCAATGACATTTCTTGCAAGCGAACGAGGTGATCCATGCCTTGATCCATTGTCCACACGATCAGTGGAAGATAAACGATGGCGGGTTCCTTTAGCTTCTCTAAACGAATGTGACTTCCTTTTATCGTTGAGATTGTGTGATGGAGATGTAGGGACTGTACAGTGGACTCGGGGTGGAAGCCTCCTTCGGTTAATGCTGCTAGAGACATCACTGCGTGAAGAACTACTCTTTTGCTTGCACTGTTCTAAATGCTCTTCTCCATCAATATAACGGTCCAGAACTTTACTAGAGAGATTACTAGAACAAGTAGATGAACTCGCAGATGAATCTTGTTGGACTTCAAACTTCCTCTCTCTAACTTGTCTTTCTGGAGTGAAACATCTGGCACATAGTTTCCATTACTATTAACAAGACCAAAACATGTTTACCAAACTAATCTTAAATAGGAAGATCAAAAGCATACCGAGATGAATGATTCCGCCGCCTATCCTGGCTTAACTCATTGTTTGTAGTTTCTCCAAACTTATCAAAAGTGAAACCTGCTGAGGACAATGAAAGGCTTCGTCTAAGAGCTGGACCACCAGAAGCCTCACCTTTTGAATTAACACTATCGAACTCTTGTTCAGTCTGATTACTAGCTTGGTTTTTCATCTTACTGTCTGCTGCTTTTTCGCAGTGAGCCTGTTTATCAGTTCCATTACCAGAAGAAGACCTAAAGAAGAAGAGCTTCTTCATTGATGTCAAAAGAAGATGCTAAGACAACTGCACCTGGAATCAAAACATAAGAAAACCAAATCAAAATATTGAAAGATCACATCTTGCAGCCCCAAAGAGTGTTCTTGCAAACAATTACTCAGAGATTTCAAAAACTAGGACTCGATCATAGTAAACATTGAGTAAGGCATAACTAAAAGACCAACCTACCCTTAGCATCTTCAAATCAAGAGAAGATGCTAACACAAGTGCAGCTGGAATCAAAAACATAACAAAACTCAATCAAAAGATTGAAAGATCACATTTTGTAGCCCAAAAAGTGTTCTTGCATAGATAATCAAGCATTACTACTACTCAGACTTGATCATGGTAAACATCGAGTCATGCCTAGTTAAAAGACCAAACTACCCTTAACATCTTCAAATCTACAATAAACCCTAAAACACATGGAGAATCAAGACACGAAATCGAACCTGAATCCTAGCACTGCGGAGAAACTGATGAAGAAAATAATAGAAACAACTTTACGCAAATTGCTTTATCAAAGAATCGTTCTTTTTCAAAATTCAAAAAGAGAAGATCTTTGGGATTTATGGGCTTACCATAAAAGAGCGATCTTTCGAAATTCGAACGGAGAAGAAACTGAAACGCAGATTTTGTAACGGCGTTAGATACCGGAGAGTCTTTTAGAAGTTAACGACGGAGTGAAAGAGAAAACGAGAGTGTGGCGTTTGACGAGGAAGAAGAATCGAAACGGCTCAATACTTTTGGTGGTGTGTCAAGTGTAAAATAGAGTATCCGTTGAGGGCATTTATGTCAAATATTTGAATTATTTCATTGCGCGGATACGCACATTGGAGAGGAGGAGCGTGGTTTATTATTATTTTTTTCTTAAAAAAAAATGTGTATTAAGTTTTTGAGTGGGTGACATATATATATGATTTTTAAGTTATATGGGGTAGAAGTACATGACTGGAAAATAGTGAATATAAAAAAGATAATGATAAGAGACATTGTATTGTTTATGTGGTTTGATAATCTTTATAGCATATAGAAGATAGTTATATGAGATGTTGTGCCAACGTTTTGTGGCTTAAAAGTTACCGACTATATATAAGAAAACCAAAAATGATAAAGTTGTTTTTATGTTTTACATTAAATGTCTGACAAAATGAGAAAATTGTGTTTCTTGTTATACTTGTAGTTTTTTTTTAAAAGAAAAAAATCGAAGATTAAAGTTTATACGATAATAGAACATTGATATATCAGCATCGTACGAGGTTCTCTTAACAGTTTATTTTGTCAGAGCATCTCCATCGGTTAAGGACCTCTATAGGGTCCTTAACCTTTTTTTTTATTTAAAAAAAAAATTAAAAACCAATCAATTATGAGTCGTCACGTGTCAGTGGGACCCACAAAACAATATAAGGACCGCTTCTTAAATTAGAGTTTTTAGAATCGGTCCTTAACAAAAGTGGTGAATCCCACCATCACTTTTTGTTAAAAACCCCTCTTAAGTACCTCGAATGTAGGTGGCCTCAGTCATCTTGGTGGTTTAAGTCAAGTTAAGCACATTTGTTATCTCGTATGCGGCGTCTTATAATTGACATGTACACATTCTGACATTCCCTATTAACTGTCACCTCTAATCATCTAAGATCGAACACCTTAGCTCAAAATAATGTGGGAGCCTTGACGACTTTTGTTCCTAAGACTTTGAAAAGTTAGGCTTCCGATCCAAAAAGTGGATTAAGCATTGCAGATCAAATGGCTTGAGTGAAAAAAGAACCAATTTAGACAAAAAAAAAGAGAGAGTAATACTCTAAAATAGTCTTTAAAAAGTTTTTATCAGTAAAATAACATTTAAGAAAGAAAATGACTAAAATAACCTTTATTAGAGGGTATAAATTTACATTTTTATCCTTGGGTTAACTAATCTAGATTAGGGTTTAGAATTATGGGGTGGAGTTTTGGGGGTGAGGTTAAAATTAAAAAAAAAAAAATTTTTTAAAAAAAAATAAAAAGGTCTAGTTTGGTCATTTTTGTTCTTGAAGATTATTTTTGTGACAAAAACTTCAAAAAGGGTCATTTGAGAGATTTGTCCCAAAAAAAACACAAATGGATTTAGTGGTCTAATGTATTTATATTGTTATATTTGATTCAATTCCATATTATTTTACAATTTCAACATATTTTATAATTTAATATTAAAATATTTATTTGATATTTTATCACTATAGTAATACTAAATTATTTATTGTAAATAAAAGCATTAACATTTGTAGCAAAAAAAATAAAGGTAATTAATTTAATATATAAATATCTATATATTTGATTACATTTATTTTTCCAAATATATAAAAAGTAATAATAGTTTAAAGTATTGTAAGAAGTTAACAAAAAATCATAGCTACACGAGAAGTTTGAACTTTTATACAGTAATTCGGTAACAAGTCTAATAGAAGATGTAACCACCGCTGACGCTAAAAAAGTTTCAAACTCTCAATTAAAGTGATGTGATGAACCTTTTATTAAGAGCCAACATCTAATCGGATCACCGATAGCATATGATCCACTGAATGTTTAAAAACTTAACTCTAGTAGTATTTCTTCTCTGATTATCCATCTATACTAACTACACATCATTCAGCTTACGCCTCGGCGTTTATCCAAGCCGAAGTACTTACCTAAATCCGGACAGAAGAATCATATGTGAATCGAACTTATGAACTTAGTATTTTGGAATTTGAATATAATCCGAACCAAAATCCGAACTAGGATCCGAGATATCCAAATTTAATGAAATATGTTAATATGGAAGGGAAAATAAAGAATATAGTCATAGCAATAGTGATGTGACAATTATGGCCAAATGTGGACGATTCAATCTTTTCAGTTGCTGGCGCGTGAAGATGAAGCGAGTGAGAGAACAGAAACGTAACACAAAGGCAAACAATAACGTGAGGAATGCCACGTATTATGAACGAGAGGCAACCAGAGAGAAACATAAAACTATATTATATATGGAATAGTATAGAACATGAGCAAGCGTATGGCAGAACCAGTGTTGTTTCTCGGACAGGAAAGTGGTAAATATTTGAATAAACCAAACATGTGAGACATTGGAAGTAGAAATGGGAGGAAGATACAAAACAATAGTCATTCTATTCACAAAAAAGAACTGCACTATAATATGTTAAAGATAGTGGATGTGCGATATGTTGTTAACAAACAAATGATCTAAATGACATCGTGAAGGCAATTGTAGATGTACACGAGAGTAGCTAAATGAAAGACATTTATCAAGAGGGGTTGCTTATCAATGTATAAGGTGCATACTCAATGTAATGTACCATACTATATGATGTGTGTGATAGTAACGTAAATGAATATGAATAAGAAACACATAGGGCATGCGTACGTATGTGTGGAAAATTGTTAATAGGAGAAAAAGTTGCGATAGAATGGGGGAAGGAAAATAACAAATAGTAAAGTACAACATCAGCTAATATATTATAATTTACGTGTACAAGATTAACCCATATGTTATATTTCTTACTAATTGACAGTAAACATATGAGACAAGGGTGCGATACACTGTAAACAAACAAAATGTTGTAAAGTACATCATAAAATTCAATAGTGGATGTGCACGGAGTAGCTAAATGAATGGTCTTTCTGAAGAGGGGTTGCCTATCAACGTATAAGGTCCATATTCATATAAGGTACTATACTATATGATGCGTGGTATAATCACTGAAGTGAATATAATAGAGAAGCACATAAGGGGGGCGTAGTTAGTTGTGAGAAATTGTTAATATGATACAAGGTTGTGACAGAATAGGGTAAGACAATTATGAAATAGCAAAGTACAACAACAAAAAATATATTGCAATTTACGTGTACACGATTAACCCATGTGTGCTATTGCTTAGTTACTAACATTAAATGGAGTTTAAGCTGTCCCATCAGTAGCATAACACATACACTAATTAATTTGAATTAACCAAGACTATTCCACGTTGTGGTAATGAAATAAAAATACGGGATAAAGAACCTATGATTAGGCTTGCAAGTCCAAGACGTGACACGACTTCGCGGAGGAAGAGAAAAGCGGTTGCAATGGAGTATAAGCATGACAATGATGATGAAGATTCTCGTATTCCCCCCCCCATCTGCCAACCAAAGAGCACTATTTATGATGAAGGACAAGCAGTTGAAGTGTGAGGTGGCACTTGTTTTCGGGAAGTAGCACATCTATTCCGGGAAGTAGCACATCTAAAGAAGCACATACTCATGTAAGGTACTATATTATATGATGCGTGGCATACTAAACCCCCTACCATCCCTTCCCATTGCTTGCCTTCACATCACACCCTCCCCCCGCCAACTATTGAATACGAAGGGAAACTCATCGCGAATCAAAGACACCATGTGCGCTACTTGAATATCCACAACCTCATCTTTGAATGGCGAAATGTTAGAGTTTTCACATAAAAGTGAACAAACTGTAGGCTGCAAGAAGACGACATAAAAACAAATTGTAGTTATTACTATATACTGAAAAAGTAACATTTCGTTAATATATACAACCATAGCTCATATATCGTAGACGTCACCAGCTGACGAGAGAGAATCTGGTGGCCAAACATGACTGACAATGAATGGCTGCCCATTTGCATAATTTGTCGGAACTGCGACTCCACAAGCTTCTCCTGTGCGGCATCAGAAAGTGCTTCTTTTATAACCTTGATCCATCTCAAATTAAAGTAGTTGTTTAGCCTCTTCCAGCCGGTAGGTTCAAACCCAGTCTGAAACAAACGCTCCGGCAAGCCTAACTCCTCCATACTACACATAAAAAATCATACATTAGCAACAACAATGTTATAAAAATGGAAGAAAAAGACATAAACGCTCCCGCAAGCCTATACTATTTTCGTTTCCAAATAGTATAACCATTATTGCTCCACCTAATTTAGTTGGAAGTTATACTAGTGTGTTTATACTATATACCTTTCCTAAAAGGACGCTAAACAGACACGGATGTACAACTTCCATATGGGTAAATGCATTATAACGTTATGTCACATAGTTTAACAAAGCATAACACAAACACCATAGCCATAGTAATATCAAATTGATGAAAGACCAAATGTTGAATATTATGTCATGTACGATAATAGCGCAAAAAAAAATCTTCAAATAACCCACCAAACCATAGGACATCAGAAAGGAAACACTTTTATATTCAAAGAATTATACTATTACGCAATACCACATAGTATAGACGGTGACACATATCACAAGAACTAAACACATGTTCAATAACATATCACGTACTATAATAGTGTAGAACAACACTTAAAATAACGCACCAACCAAAAGAAAAACACATAAAAGAGTACAACTTATATATCTGTGACTATACTATAAAGACATCAGAAAGAACCCACTTTTATGAATAACCGACCTAGGCAAAGGATAACAGAAAGAAACTAGTTTTATATTCAGAGAACTATACTATTACGGATAACCATAGCATAGATTGTGGCACAATTTACAGGAACTAAACACATGCATGTTCAATACTATGTCATGTACTATAATAACGTAGAATAACCCTAACAATAGCGCACCAAACAAAAGGACAACACAAAGGATATACTTTTAACTTACCAAACTATACTATTACGGAAAACAACATAGAAAGGATTATGGTACAAACGAGTACTCTTCCTCGGGGAACATAAACCCAGATTCGAGAAAAAACATCCTTCGTACCTTTTCTGAGAACAATATCAATCCCTGCTACTGGATCTGGAAATTACACCCTTACCTATTTTTTCTGGACAATAGATCTATGAATCGCCTTCACTCGGATCCGAGGATGAAATTCTGGGTTATCTAACGCCGGAACCCTAACATCGCTACGCCGCCACTTATATCTTGCCGTCAAATAGCCACAACTATACAAACGCTTTTCCGGAGAACTATTACGAATTTCACCTCACTTCCTCCGATTCAGAATCGCATGGCCTCTCTACACCTCTCCGCCGAATGCAAAAAAATGGGTGTGCTTATGCCTTTTGATGTCCATAAACAGTTGTCCACGATCTACGCGCAAAGAAGGGTAATTTTGTCACAAATACTCATAATATAATATATCATAGCACATGCCATGTCCCCTAATTACTCATGTTTTAATATATTTTAAAGTAATTTAGATATTTTATAGTATTCAAAATATTTTTGTAACTTGTTTCAATTGTTATTTTAAATATTTTTAGTTAGATTAGATAGTTTAACTAATTTTTAATTATATTTTTTTAATAATTTATATATTCTTAAAAAAGGTTTGTCAAATTTTCAATTTTTTAAAATATTCTAGATGATTTCAGACATTGATTACAATCCAAATTGAATCTGGAAGAAACCAAACCAAACATGAACTAATAACTAGTAAATTTAAATAGAATTTATGAGTGTAATACCGAAAATCCAAAGATCTAAATCAATACAACCGAAACCAACACCCCGAACGCTGAGGCCTAATTCATCGGATCAATTGGCAAAAATCAACACTCTGCCGGTTCGGGCTGGGTCATACCGGACGGTTTTGGTGTCTTTGAGCATAACGAAACGACGTCGAGTAGTCTCTATCATCTTCTAAACAAATCTTCTTGCGTAATTACTGCAACTTCCTTTCCCCACTTTCTCGCCATGGAAATCGATCCGGTAACAAACGGAAACACAGACGCCGTGATGACGGAATCCGCTCCCACGATCACCACCCCTTCTCCGCCCGTCCCGGCGTCGAGATTGAGCCAACTGACGGAATCTCTCAAGCTCGAACACCAGCTTCTCCGTGTACCGTTCGAGCATTACAAGAAGACGATCCGTGCCAATCACCGTTCTTTGGAGAAAGAGGTTTCCTCCGTTGTCTCCAGCGTCGGAGATTTGGCTGATAACAACAATTGGTCCAAAGACGTCGCCGTTTCGCGTCTTACTAGCCTTGTTTCTCGATTGCAAGGTCTCAAACGAAAGGTTGACTCTTTTTCGTCGTTCTCTCATTGATCTGTGTCTGTCGTTCATTACAAGACGAAACTGCTTATGTTTGGTTTGGTAATTAAAGTTTCTGACTTTCTGGATTAAGAACACGATGATTGAGCCATCACCGGTGTTACCTTGGATTTCTAGTTAAAGTTTCTAACTTTCTGGATTAGGCACTACTTGTTGAATGTTCAAGTAGATATATATTCCACATCGAGGGCATGCAATGTAGTCGTAGTGTACTGAATCTATGTGAGAACATCGAAACATTTTCACTGAGACAAGACTAATATATAATGGAATTCAGGCCAATTCACTTACAGCTCATTGATTTTAAGTTGGAAGCCAAGCCATGGTATCAGAACCCGAACACACTTTGCTGAACTAAACCATTCAGTCCATTGAAAGAGGCAAGATCAACTTTAAACCCGCCTGGCCTAATTTAGTAAACATTTACATGTTCTTCCTAGTTTACTTTGTCTTTGGCAATTTGGTTACTACAGAAGATTGACACTACATTTGCATATTCTTCCTAGTTTACATTGTTTTTTTGGCAATTTAGTTACTACAGAAGATTGACACTACGCTTTTGATCTCGATGATTGTTGAATGCTCAAGTAGATCAGTTTCTAGATCGAGGGCATGCAATGTAGTTTACTGAAATCCAGTTGTTTCATCTGCAGAGCCCTCTTATATTTTCTGTGTTATTTCAGAGGATTTAGGATCCAATATTCAGAACATTTGCATCTTCTTCCTATTTTTCATTCTTTTGGATGGTTTGTGTGTTTCTGTATCTGCAGTTACGAGGTTATGATATCGTTAACATGCTTGTTTGTCTTGTCATTTAGTTGGAAGAAGGGAGCAATGTGGAGAATTTGCAGGCTCAGAGATGCCGTGCTCGCATCGACCATTTGGATTCAGCAGATGTTGAAAATATTACTGAATGGAACGATACAAAACTGAAACGGATTCTTGTGGACTACCTGCTGCGGATGTCGTATTTCGAGACTGCTTCAAAGATTTCAGAAAGCAGCAGCATTTCGGTCTCTCTCTTGACACTGATTATATAAAGATTATTTGGAGATTTCGAACCACTTGTAATTTCTTGGAGCTATATTTGGAGATCATGCTATATTTCTGTGTCTCTAGCAAGGGTCAATATAGTAGTGAATACTATTTGTCCGTTTGAACTGCATTAATATGAGTTCTAACCACTTGTAGTTCCTTGCAGCATGATCATGCTATACATTATAAGCAATGAAAACGATTTATTGGTTTTCAGGACCTTGTGGACATTGACATATTTCGAGAAGCTAGGAAGGTGGTTGACGCCCTTAAACGTAGGGAGGTAGCCTCTGCACTGGCATGGTGTGCTGATAATAAAACACGGTTGAAAAAGTCAAAGGTATGTGTTGCTCATTCTACGTGTACTTTCATGGTTAAGATTTACAAGAGATATAAAGGCAGTTTACGTTCTGGTTATAAGGACGTTTGCATCTCGTGAATGCCCTTATACTCGCTTAGTGAAAATTTCAGTAGATTGCTTTCTACTTTATGCAAAAAATAGAAGTTGTCGTCACTGCTAATCAATAATCATATTCGGTTTCTTTTCACTCAGAGCAAACTTGAGTTTCAACTAAGGATGCAAGAATTCATCGAGTTGGTACGAGCTGACAACTACAAACAAGCAATCCTTTATGCTCGAAAGCATCTGGCACCATGGGGAGCAACCCATATGAACGAATTGCAGCATGTTCTGGCCACTGTGGCTTTTAAAAGTACTACGGAATGCACAAAATATAAGGTGAAATTATGCTTCTTTGATGATATAACTGTCTTTCAACCCAACCTGCCATTTGGCTCTTGAATGATGAATTGGCGCTTCAACTTGTATCTTTTCTGTATGGAATTACGGAATGATTGATTTCGTTTAAAATGGACCAAAGACCTGGCTAGAGATTTAAGTTTCTCTTTTCACACCAGCTTGCTTCACTGATCCTTCAATATATGTTTGTCTCTGTCATCGGCTGAACAAATGGTGTTACTTCCAACTCTTGTTGCTTATTGAATACATTGTTAATCAACTGGCATGTGTGCTCTTTTCAGGTTTTATTTGAACTACCGCAATGGGATGCTTTAGTTCATCAGTTTAAACAAGAATTTTGCAAGTTATATGGCATGACAATGGAGCCGTTATTGAACATCTACTTACAAGCAGGCTTGTCTGCACTGAAAACTCCGTATCCATCTAACTCTATACCAAATTTGATTCTTTTTTACTGTGTATTTTCTGCCTCTCAAACTAAAGGGGAAGAAAGTAAAATTTTATAATGACACCAAAATATGATTCTTATTGTGGTATGATTTTGTACCTTGACATGAGTCAGATATGGTTTTGAAGAAGGTTGTACCAAGGAGGACCCGCTCTCACAAGAGAGCTTTCGGAAGCTAGCTTTGCCTCTACCATACTCTAAGAGGCACCATTCAAAGCTTGTTTGCTATATTTCCAAGGAGCTAATGGACACAGAGAACCCACCACAGGTGTTTCCCAATGGCTACGTCTACAGCACCAAGGTTCGATCTTTGTTCCAGATAGTGATTAGTGACATTACTCTATCATTAACAGTTCAAAGTTTTAAAAGTTGGGTTAATTACTTTTGTTTTGCATTGATTTGATGGTGTAATGTACTTTGCAGGCTCTCAAGGAAATGGCGGACAAGAACGAAGGTGAAGTAACATGTCCAAGGACAGGGCTTGTCTGCAAATACACGGACTTAGTTAAGGCATATATATCATGAACCACCCAGTTGCTCATAATCCTCACTTTGGTTGCTTTAATATGAACTGATGACAACCTGAGGTGAGGTCAGTATTCAAACTAAACGAAATGAAAATTTCCAACTTTCTCCACTGCTAGCTTCTGTGAATATATGCATTTACAAATAAACTTTGCATTCTAGTAAAAAGTTCTGTCTTTTCGTACATCAGACAAGAAAATTTCCTAATACCTTACAATGACTAAAAGTTTAGCAAAAAAAGAAAAAAAAAACTTACAATGACTACCAATACCATTAACATCGCTGATTTATCATCATCAAAGCTATAACAACCACCAAGCACCACCAGCATTAATTATCATCAACACCACCACCACTTATTACCATCATCATCACCGCCATAACCACCATCGTAGTCATTATAATTACTATCAACACCATCACCATTATCATAGTTGCCTTTGTCATCGTCTCATTGGTCTCCATCATCATTCAAGTGGCTCCAATTTAAATGTCATAAACTGAATTGTGTTTTTAAACGAGGTAATTCGGAATTAATTGTTTGTGCATTGTCTATTCAGTATTGTCCATTAATTACTACTAATTGTTTTTGTAATCTAGTGAATGCATTATCACGTGAACGTGTGTTATCTATATTATTAAAACTGAACTACTTTTTTGACACTGTTTGGAAATAATGATAGCAGAATAAAGGAGAATTGTTTGGAAACATGGATAAATGATTATATTTCATTTTATTTGCACATTTAACCATTGCATTTACAGTAAAATAAATAAATATATTTTTATATTTTTTTTATTTAAAGATTCTGCCATTGCATTTAAAATTAATTTAAATTAATTAATTACAAGAATTTTTATTTCTTTGTGGCGAAAAGAAAAACACAAACTGAAATATATAGTATATATTATATAACGTTTGAGTTCAGAGGCAAAAAATTACTTCATAAATATATATCATTACATTATTATATTATATTCTTTTAATTTGAAATTACGTATTATAAATTTTTCATTTTTTTTTCAATTATATACAATTAAAAATTTAATTTATGAATATTTATTTATGTGTTTTCTGTTTTTGATTTTTTATTAAAATATATTTTCCGGATACAACACAATATTACCTTATTTAATTTAGTTAAATATAAAAATTAGAGAGTTCAATTTAAAAAAAAAATATCATAAAATAATGATAATTCATAGAAAACTAATTTAATATGTTATTTATGATTATATGGTGGAAACATCAAAATCGGATCTAATTGATTTTAGTAAAAGCTAATGGGGTCAAACTATAATTAATCAGAAAATCAAATTTAAAACCAAAAATTAAGTTTCAAAAAAATTAGTTGTGTACATCAAATTTTGATTGAGTAAAAATTAAAGAAAATAGTTGATAACAAAAATAATATATTTACAATTAAAATTTAATATATTTTAATATGTATGAAAACTTTAAAAATATAAAGACAATAACTTTGATATATTTGACCATATTAATTTCCAATATAAATATTTTTAAAAAATTCATATTTTGAGGTGAGTAATATATTTGTAAATGATATTTTATGATTTTTGATAATTATAAGTGTTAAGAGATTATCATTTCTTTTTTTGACTTCTAAAATAATTCATCTTGTTAATATATTCTGTGAACCAAAATTTATTTTCAATTTAAAACCCCAAAATATGAATTCCTTAAAATGTTTATATTGAAAATTAATATTACATAAATAAAAAACATATTCAAATATGAATAGTACAATTAAATCAAACATCCGCACGGGGTGTGGGTTAAGTTCTAGTTTTCATTACATTAAGTGGCTCAAATATGATATGAATTACGTGTTTAGATTCTTTAAAATGTGTGTTCAAGTAGTTCTAATTAACTTGAAAACTTCAATTCCAAAATTCTAATTTAATCGCATATTTAGTTGCTTAAAATTTGAAATGTGTAGTCCAGTCGTTTGAGTTTAAATCTGTTCCGACATGGTTTGATTTTTTTTGTCTTCGAAATCTAAATTCTGATAAATACATTACATATATACCACTACACTAAATTCGATTTTTTCCAATTTCTTTTCTTAATACAATTTAGAGAAATACCTTAAGATAATTTTAAAAAAAAATTTGTCACAAAAATAACCCTTAATAACAAAAATGATAAATCTAGTTTTTTTTATTTTCAAAAAATTAATTTTTATTTTATTTTTTTCAATTTTAAACCTCACCCCCAAAACCCCATCCCATAACTCTAAACCCTAAGTTTATATTAGTTAACCCAAAGGTTAACAAAATGACTAATATACATTTATACCCTTTGGATTAAATAATCTAGACTTAGGGTTTAGAGTTATGGGGTGGGGTTTAGGGGGTGAGGTTTAAAATTGAAAAATATAAAATAAAAATTAATTTTTTGAAAAAAAAAAAGCTAGACTTGTCATTTTTGTTCTTGAAGATTATTTTTGTGACAAAAAATTCAAAAAAAAATTATTTAGTAGATTTGCCCTACAATTTATGAACTTGGGACCATTGAACTTTAATATCGTTCAGACGTACGATGCGACATGTCGATTGCATATCAGTCTAGCATGTGGTGATACTATTCAAAAGAAAATATGTGTTTGCTATTTCTTACCCTAGAAAATCAAACGTTTGGTCATTTATTCGCCACCAAACTGCTTTTATGTTATGAATATTTTAAGGGCAAATCTCTTAAATAACCTCAAAAGTTTTTGTCACAAAAATAACATTTAAGAACAAAAATGACCAAACTAACATTTTTCTATTTTCAAAAAATCATTTTTTTTAATTTTAAATTTCATCTCCAAAACTCTACCCCATAACTCTAAACCTAAGTCTAGATTAGTTAACCCAAGGGGTATAAATGTATATTGGTCATTTTGTTAACCTTTTAATAAAGGTTATTTTGGTCATTTTTTTCCTTACGATTATTTTTGTTACAAAAATTTTTTTAGGGCTATCTTAGAGTATTCTTCTTATTTTAATGAATACATATATATATATATATATAATTTTGAATATGAATAAATAATCAGTTTGTCGTCAAAAAAATATATGAAAAATAATATATTCACTCGTTGAGGGTCATTCAAGTTCACCATATAATCGTACTATATATCCATTTGGTTTTGAATACAAATTCATTTTCAGTCTTGAAATTCAAAAAGAGAAATGTATGTATAACCAAAAGATATAAAGATGAAACAATTATAAAATGCTACAACTTGATTACACAAAATACAACAATAACAATACTTTAGAAGTTTCAAGTTTCACATAAACATGTATATTAAAGGTAGGTAGATGCATTTATGCCAACAGAAAGTATATGCTTGTACGTGTAAACTTTTCTTCAGGTCCTCTTATTCTTACTTCCAAACAGCAACGAGAAGTAGAACAAGATCCTAAAGAAGAGACCCCAAGCTAACGTAATCCACAAGCAATCCCATTTGCTCAACTGAGAAATACCTTGCTGCAAAAGCAAGTCAGGCCCTGTTCTCAAGCATGTGGACTCCGTTATGTTTGTTCCCAAGGAGTCACTCATTGTATCTAGGAGCTTAAGCTTCATCGCATCAGGCACTTGCGCCAAAAGCGTACCATCAAATACTTGGACTCCTCTAACAAAACAACGAGATGGGTCATCGAACTCATTGATCAAGACAGCTTCATAAGGATACTTCAACAATGAAATGTAATGAAACCATATCCAGTATATCGGTATCCGATCCCGGTTGATGAAGAATCCACCCATCAGTAGACAGTATGAAAAATAAGCAATAGTGATCATGAAACTTATCATGACATCGGGAACCAAACCGGAAACGAAGGTAACGAAAGATGATGCACACCAAAAGCCTGCGTAGATTACGAGGCAGTAAAAGAAGAAGCTCTCTAACCCGCCGCTTAAACCAACTGTCCAGAAAGTTGTTGCAGCAAATGCAATGGAGAGAGCGAGTATCTGAGGCAGTGAGATCAGAGAGTGAGAGATAACATATGAAGATGTTCTGTATGCGTTGCGCGTTGTCTCTCTCAAGAAAATGAACCGTTCTTGGAGAAAGACAGGGACATTGTCGGCACAGACGTAGAACATTGTGGACATGGCGTATGCAACGAAAGATATTCTCTCTTGTGCACCTCTTGGAGTGTTGTCAAGCCTCCAATATACAGTAGCTAAGAGAAGACCAGTCACCAGGACACTAGCGATCCGTGTTCCTATGAGCTCAGGTGTTCGCATCCAGTTTTTCATGTACCGTTTGGCTAAGATGAATATCTCGACCAGTGGAGAGTTTGCGTATGAAGATACTGAGTCCATGGAGATGGGGTTGGAACTGGTCGAGCCGGAGACTAGTTTGCCTCGGGAAACACTTGCGGTAATGGATTCTTTTAAGGACAAGGCTTGGTATGGTGTGGTCATTGGCGTGGCTCGAGCTGATTGGTTCTGTTGCCACTTCTTGTTGAACTCCACTAACTCTGTTGCTCCTTCGGTAGATCCTTCGAGCTTTCGAACTAGGTCAAGTGTGAACTCGGTTATGTTCTCTTTCTCCGGAATTGGATGTCCGAAATCAGACAAGAAGCTTGGAAGACATGTCGGAGATCCATTGAACACACTCTTGCCACGAGACAAGATGATAAGACGATCAAGCAAGTCTATAACTCGACCGCTAGGTTGATGTATCGACATAATTACGATACTGCCACTCCTAGCAATGCGTTTAAGAACCTGCACCAAAACCAGATCTAAGATTTAGAAGGCTATAAACATTTTAAAGCTAAATTTCGTTAATAAAACTCGACGAATGTAGAAGCCATGCCACTATGTGAAATAACTATTCCTTCCAAAAAGATGTATTCCATCCATTTCATTTTATATGTTATTCTAAGTTTTTTCACACATATTAAAAACAAAATATTTAAATTTTTGTTTTATCCTTAATAAATACATTGTTTCATTTAATTATGTTAATTAATGAGCTAAAAGATTAAAGCTGAATTTGAAACAATATCAAATAAATATATTGAAAATATAAAACAACACTTAAAATAAAATAAAACAAAAATAAATCTCTACAATGATAACTAATATGAAAAGGATTTTAACATATATTAAGAAAGTGTATTCAATTTTAGTTATCAATGCATAATTTTTGTTATTAACTATTTTCTACAA
Organism: Moricandia arvensis; assembly: GCA_905132765.1. Lineage (NCBI taxonomy): Eukaryota > Viridiplantae > Streptophyta > Magnoliopsida > Brassicales > Brassicaceae > Moricandia > Moricandia arvensis. Next base: position 37,674 of record CAJHQP010002860.1, on the reverse strand, counting down.
TGTTTAACTAATAAAATTTTAATAAAAATAATTGTATTTTGAAGGCTTGAAGTTTACAATTTATTATTAAGTAGTGTATGTAAAATGTAAAAGATATTTTTTTGAGATAAATGTATTTTTAAAAGGTGATTTTTTTTTCCGGAACAGAGTGAGTACTAAATAAGACGGTTGCCATACCTGCACCACCATAAACGCATTGGTTGAATCCAACCCCGACGTAGGTTCGTCGAGGAACAAGAGGATAGGGTCATGGATAATGTCCATCCCGATCGACACGCGCCGCCTCTCTCCACCGGAGACTCCACGGTGTCCTTCATCTCCTATTATCGTCTCCGCCGCGTTTCTGAGCCCTAACTGGTCGATTAGGGTTTCAACACGCTCCATTTTCTTTGACTTAGACAAGCTTCTTGGGAGACGAAACTCGGAAGCAAACATTAGTGTTTCTCTGACAGTAAGCATCGGGAACAAGAGATCGTCTTGCATCACGTACGCTGATATCACTTTTAGCAAACGACTCTGTAGAATCTTCTCACCGTTTAGAGTTACCGTGCCTCTCAAGTTACTCACTCTTCCCGCCAATGCGTCGATCAAGGTGGACTTCCCCGCTCCGCTTGCTCCAAGAACGGCGAGGATGTCGCCGTTGCAAGCTTCCCCGGAAACACCGTCAAGCAGAGTTTTCACCGGAGCTTTCGTCGAGAAGTTAAACCGGCGGCGAACTTTGACGTCGTAGGTGAGATTGTTGAAGGACAAGAGAAATGGCACGGGTCTTGTTTCAGGGGAAGCGAGGTCAAGTATGTGATGAAACGAAGCTTCTTCGCCGGAATGTTTTTTCCGGTCACCGTCGTCGAAATGTTTCATCAGCTCGCCGAGGGTTGGTGACTCGTTGCCGCGGTGGGGGGAGATTTCTAGGGATGTCGCTGAAACACGTGGCATCTTAACGGCGTATGGTATTTTTGACGTCAGTTAACAGTAGAGTGTCACTGTACATGTGGAAACCCTGAGAAAACCATAAATGTATATTTTATTATAAAGATATATATATATATATATATATATATATATATATATAGCACATGTTTATGGAATCTGGATTCAGTATTCTGTAGAACATACAAACTAATTAATTGACTTAAAAGTAAATTTACGAATAAGTATACAAGATGCATACGAAAATCATATATATGGGATATGTTTTATAACGGACCATGAATCAAAAAAAAAAAAAAAGAACAACAAATATTTAGTTAACTGAAATGGTGAGCTAACTCGTTAAACTTTCTGCAATCTTCTCTCTCCGAGCAAATAAACCTGTATTTCAGATGTTTTTTCTTTGGGTCTGGACAAAGCATACTATATCTCTCTTTCCTATTTAAAAGGAAAAGAGAGAACTCATTTATGAAATTTATTTAAAATTTTAAATAAGCAAATAAAGAAAAATAAGAAACACGTCTCTTTAAATATGACCAAGAAACTTTATGCCTAGGTCTGGGATTTTGATTCAACACACTATGGAAAGTCTTCCAGATTATAGGATGAAGCTTTTTAGAAATTTCAAAAGTACTGTATCTAGAGCTTTTTGTTGTGGTTATCAGCTGCGAAGAGAATTTGTCCATCGAGGAGGTCGACATGCAGAACTATCTCTCGATCCAAATATTTCAAAAATATCTTTATTGAAAGATCATTATCCGTAGAATTATTTATCAATATTACATATGTTATAGATAGTTGATTATTATATTTAATAGAGTTAAATAGTATATGATGATGTAGTGTGTGGTACCCATTGTTAAAAAAAAAAACTCTACGAGACGATAAATAAGAATGAGCAACTATTTTTTTTGAAAGATGTACTACAAAAAAAACATATAGTCCCTTTTCACGAATATGCAAATGGACTCTAACCAAAAGTCTATATATGTGTGCATATCTAAAAATAATATAATTTAATTTCGCACAACAAATTAAATGATTCGAACATAAAATATTGACGTTCCAACCTTACCACTCAACCACAAGATTCTGAACATCAATGAGCAAATTGTTTGTTATGTTTTGTTGCCAAACCAATCTTAAATAAAAGGTATTTTATACATTCTTATTTTATTAGGATTCTTATCAGCTGCTAATTTGCCTTTATAACTGCAATCATAAGATATCATAGTCATCAATTTTATTTTGATTTGCATTTATAACTACATCATTAGATATCATAGTCATATCATTTTTATTCTAATAATTAAGACGTGATTTGGAGAATTTTAATGTTTCTAATTTGAATCTAGCCCTCGAAAACTTATTTATCAAAGATTTCATTAAATCTACAGTGTGTTAGTATCATTGGACTTTCTTAAAGTTTAGTATCATTTGGACTATTTAAATAGAAATGAATTATTGTACACCATAAAGTTGTGTTGTATAAATTTTTGTAAGTAAAATCTAGAAATACAATCATACGTAACAGAAATAAATGATATCGCGTACATTTATACCATACTAAATTAGACTAGACGACTCTATTTTATGTGGCGTCTCATGAATCATCAACTCAGAATATTAAAAATAATACTGTAGTATGTTAGCCAAGAGGTTTTCAGTATATTAAGTCACAGAGATCGTTAATGGTAGTTTGTTGCGATCCTTCATGACAGTGGTGAGCTCTTCCAGCTAGTGTGTAATGAACGTTAATGGTGTATATATACGTGTATTTTGAATATAATTTTTTTTCTAACGAACGTATAAATCAAGGAAGGTTAGTTATGAGATTACGTATTTAGGTTTACTACTATATATCTAAGAAAAGGAAACAAAATTTTGTATGGATAATGGGCCATTAAGTTATGTTTGTGTATTGGTTAGAACTTCTCCGACAGTAAGTTTTTTATTGAATAACAAATGATTAAAAAGCTGTTAAAAATAAAATAAAAAGGCATGAAACATCTGAACTCGACAGTAAGTTTACCTTTTCCTCGTATTGTTTTCCATTCCATATCTTGATACTTTTAAAGTGGTTTTATTGGCTACCCACTTCATGACATGTTAAGATTTGCCATAGCATCACTCATAAAACCATCTCCTCATTATGATCAACATGATAAAGAGGGGCAGCCATGTGCATGAGAGTGTGAAGAGGCCAGTGAATTGTCCGCTGAAACCAAACTGGTCTCGAAGACAGGTGATGGGGATTTCTTCCATAATAGTAGTTTGAGTTGGAGCAGAATGTGTACCTAATAACGATAATAAAGTGAATTGAGAGTTGGAGCCAGTGGCTATATGTACGTTAGAATGTGTGGAGTTGTTTACTAGAATGGAGGAATCTTTTGACTCAACACCTTCTTGTAATTTCAAATGTTCAATCTCTGTCTTTTTAGTAGGTTCTAAAGTCTATACACTAGGTTTAACTTGTGTTTCTTCAGCTCACACTAAACTCGCTTATGTATTTTCAACTTGTAACACCAATTTATCTGATGCAACAGTGGACTGAGTTTGCACCTTTTCCATTTCAACCTCAGGTTTTACACCACGTCTGGAACTCGTTTCCACATTGAGCAGGATTAACGCTGCAACAAAAAGGTGAGTTTCTTACTTTTTTTTCTTTTTTTTTTTTCCTTTTTTCAGCTTAATTAAAAAAATAAAAAAAAAATAAAAAAAATCACCAATTGCGGGCCGCCACGTGTCAGTGGGGCCCGCAAACAGTGTCAAAACCCTCATATAATCGGCTCTTGTTTCGTGCCTTTTGGAGTCGGGTTTTTTATTTTTGGGTGGGCCCCACCTCCTTCCCACCTCCCTAAGAAACCCAACTGCCCAGCGTTAATCGTGCTCCACATCTGCTACAAACACTTGAAATCTATGTGTACTTAACATTTACCAAAAAAATTTTTTTATCTTATTTGTCATCCAAAGCAATTTGCTTTTGAATTTTTTTGTCAAATCAGATCAAATCAAATTTTATGCAATTAATTTGAATAAGTTCGCCGAGTCCAGATGCTACGTGACTAAGACCTAATCTTGAATAACAACTAACTTCCATTTTTAAGCATATTGATTTGTGTGTATAGCTAAGACCCCATTTTAGCATTATGATTTATGTGTACAGCTACTTTTTGTTTTTAGTGTGGGTTTTTGTAGGGTTGTCTTAACTTTAAAAAGGAAACATGGTAAATGCAGAGCTATAATTGGTGTGAAGCATAATTGGGCCACAAAGTTAGTAGCTAACTTTCATGTGGCTGGGAGGACTCTACGTTAAAAAGTCTGATACACGTCATTTCTGCGGGTATATGTATGGCTAACTTAATTTTACTTTATTTATTTATTTGTGAATTGTTTTATATTTCACAGATATCTGATTTTTTATTTTTTTTATTTTTTTTTAAATATGGATATTTAGTTTTTCAGTTATCCCGAAAATTTACGATATTTGAGAATATTTACAGATATCTATAGATATTTTATCTATTTTGTTAAATATAAATAAATGTAGAAAAACATATACAAATTTATTTTCTGTTTTAAATATCTTTTTATATAATATTAAAATATAAAAAGTAAAATTAATGTAACTATATGTTTCGTAATCTCTTAAAAATTTAAATTTTGTGATAAAACAATATTTTTAAAAAATATAATTTTGTATAAAGATGTTATATTCGTTTTCTTAATTTAATATTTTATAATTAATTTTAAATAAATTAATAAAATTTTATGTTAAAATAATAATTTTATAAGATTATACATTTAAACTTTTATAACTAGTTATAGATGTACATCTATATGTATAAAAGTCGAAGTGGAACAAATATCCGTTTCTATTTATTTAGTATTTGTGATTACTTCGATTTTAATGGATATTGATTGTTAGTATTTGTTTTGATTCGAAAACTTATGGATATCTGAATTTTTTAGATCAAATCGAAATGAATAACGAATCAAATCAAATTTAACATATAAAATGTTGAGTCCTAGGTATATGGTATAAGTGGTACCTTGGAAGTTGGAATAATAAAAAGGAAAACAACCAAAAAGGTGCAAGATAAATGAGTAAGTTGGTTTATTAGAGTTTTGAGGTCATAGGAAGTTCTTAGTTTTTTTTTTTTGGTAAAAGGAAGTTCTTAGGTTCTTTTAAGGTTTTTGCGTTTTTGATTTTTTGTAAGCATCATCAACAGTTAAAATGTTGTGAAATTCTAAGTGTAAAATATTTATGTTTATTTACATAATCATTTTTTTTTAAAAAACAAATCATCAACCACTAATCTATTAACAAGTTTTGTGAGAGTTTTTAAGTATTTCTGAGACCTCTCATATTTTATATATATTTGAGAGTCTCATGAACTCTTAGAACATCCTCATTGAGAGTATTTCAATGAAGTTCACCGTTAAAAAACAGAAAATTATAAAAGAGCAAAGAAAGAGAAGAGGTGAGTCTCTCAAACGAAAACTCAACAAAAGTTTTTGAGAAACACTTGTACCTATGCAGTATGGATATTTAACTCTCACGTAGTGTAACCAAACTTACATATGGCCGGTGGACTAAGCCACAAGAACATGACTAGTTGGGTTTTGGTCTAGATAGCTCTCCTATTTAATCAAAAAGAAAACCATCTTACATTATACTGCTGCTGTCTAGTTAATTTTGAACGTTTCCAGCAAAAGGATTATATTTGCACTTGGTATTCACGGTTCGAGGGGAGTACCAATCGACATCAAAATCGTGAAGCACGTGCGCATTGTAGATAACGCTTTGGTTGGGAGAAAATACATTTTAGCGTTAGCATTTAAATCTGACCTACCATTTCCAATCTAATTTATCAACCAAATGTTGCTTAAAGCGATGTCAGTAAATGAAAAACTCGTGACTCTTTTAAAATACTGTTCTGGAAATATGACTCATTTCCAAAACTGACGATACAATTCACAGACTATAGCTCACATATACCAATTAAATTTTGGAGTATTTGCATAATTGCATTAGGTATGGAATGATGATACTCAAGAAAGTGACAACTTGTTTCCTTTGTCCAAAATTAGTTTAAAAAAAATATTGAACGGTTTTATGTATACTATTTTATTGTTAGAAGACGTGCAATCGGTTGTTTTATATCATGTTATTTTTTATATGGATATCGGGAAAAATGTTAAACAAATCCTCAACTTTGCGATTTGGACCATTATAATCTCCAAGTTCTGATATAACCATAAAAACCTTAAACTTTTTTCTGAATGAGTCAATTTAGACATGACGTTAGTTAAACTAACAGAACGTTTAAACGCAGTTAATTCTCGTCGTTAACCGCAACGACGTCGTTTTCTCCTCTTAAAAAAAACACATCTTCCTCATTATCTCCTAAAATCGATTTGGGGCTTTTCTCAATTAAGAACCCTAATTCTCGAATCGAACACGAACAAGAGAGAAGAGATGGATAATTCTCGAATCGAACACGAAACTACCACCAGAGAGAAAATGAGTTCGGATTCGAGTTCGGAGAGTTCGCAGGTGGTCACGTTTGATATTCGTGGCATTCCGAGGAAATGTTTGTGCGGGATTGCGACTACAACCTTCACTGCAGATACTGTCAAGAATCCTGGGAGACCTTTCTACAGATGTCTTACGAGAAGAAAGGTAGTTGCTAAATTTTTTTTAAAATTTGAATTTCAATCAATTAACCTAAACTCTTGTGGGTTTTGCAAAGAATCACTTGTTTAAATGGGTTGAGGAAGCTGTTCTTGAAGAGGTTGAAGATGCCTTACCAAAGATTGCACGACTTGAAACCGAGGTGAATAATGGAAAATCAGATATTGAGGATTTAAAGGGCGTGGTAACTGATTTGATGGAAGAAGTTGTGAGAACTAAAGCAGAGGTGAGGAGATGTGAAGTCAAGATGAAGATTGTGTTTGGGATCATAAGTTTGATCACCATTGGTGTCGTAGTTAGTTTGATGTAAGATTAAGTTAGTTTTTAGCTTAAGGTGTTGGTCTCTGTTTCAAGGTGAAAATCTATGGTATTGTTGCTATTTGTTTTGAGTTCAAAACCAAATTTTTTGGTCTTTGTTGTGAGGTGAAAAACTAAGTTGTTGTTTGTTCAATGACCATTTTGTTGTTTGTTCTTAACTAGAACCATTAGTCTTACAAAAAGTGAAACATAAGTATCAAAGCATGTAAACGATAAAAGACTAAAACTTTTAAACATAAGTGACAAATCATTTAACACAAGACACAAACCTTGAAACATTACATAAGTGTCAAAGCACTAAAACTTCAAAACAGATCCGATCAGAAACCAAGCACTAAAACCAAGCACTAAAACCATCGTCCCCATCCTGATGCATCTGAGCTTTGTGGTTGCGTTGATTCTTGTGGCTGTGTTGACACTTGTGGCTGGGTTGGTTGTGATGATGATGCATGAGACTGTCCCTGACTTGGTTGTGGCGATGATGCATGAGACTGAATCTACATTGGAAAAAAAAATCGATTGAGCATAACTAGATTACCATAAACAAGATTACCACATCTTTAAGCTGACCTGATTCTTCCTAGGGCGGCCTCGTGGTTTCTTGGGCAGACTTTCAACAAAGTCATTCTTACATGTCTTCTTGTTATGATTCTCTTGCTTGCAATTAGAACATGTTATAACTCGATCAGCACGAGTTAGCTTCGTACTATCAGTTGCAGAGACTGTCGGGCCCTTCTTCTTAGAATTTGTCTCATCATTGCTCTTGAACCTATCATGGTTCCTTGGTCTTCCAGGGTTTCCTTTTCTCCAAGGTGGTGGCAGCACACCTAATCTACCCGTCTCAGGCCATAACTTCGCCCCTTGGACAGGCCTTATTCCCATGCTATAGGTTTGACGCCACATAGCTATAGTGTAACAAGGAGCTACAAAGTCAGAAAGTTTTTTACCTGCTTTAAGGATCACATAGGCGGCATGAATGCAAGGAATCCCAGTCATTTGCCACTGGATACACCCACAACTTAGGTCAGACATATCTACAGCATAAGACACTCCACTATAATCAACCTCTGTGACTGGACCAACTGCTGGAAAGCTCATACAATCCTTAGACTTCGACTCCACTTTATCCAAATGAAGATGTGTACTCTTTGTGAACATTGTTTTAGCGTTCTTAGCTTTTAAAGCCCTTTTAGCATTTCTCACCATACACTGTCTCCTTATATCCTCTAGCATCTCCAATAGTGGCTTTCTTCTTGCTTCACGGATGGTTCTGTTGAAGGACTCACTTAGGTTATTCAGATTATCGTTGCACAAGGTCCCTACTTTGAAATATGCTCTGGACCAAGTTTCTGGTTTGGTGACTTGAAGAGTAGCATAGGCGCCTGGATTGTACTCTTTCAGCCTCTCACTCCATATTTTAAAATCTCCAGCTGTATAACTCTTTGCTATTCGCCAGAAGAGTCTTTGTAGTTGCATGTCATGACTGTTTTTCTTCCAATTATCGAAAATGTGTCTACAACACTGTCTATGCTCAACCTCTGGAAGAATAGTGTGGACTGCTTTCACTAAACCCTGCCAATTACAAGCATGAGACAATTTAAAACACCGAGATACAGTAATGCTTTAAGCACTAAAACCTTTAAAATCAATGATCAGACGCTTACCTTTTGTTTGTCAGACAATATAGCATAGCCTTTGCCATCTTTTAAGCCCAAGTCATTTGCGAGGTGTCTCACAAACCAGTCCCAATTCGTGTCATTCTCCACTTCTACTACTGCCCATGCAATAGGAACAATCCGATTGTCTCCATCACGCCCTACAGCAGCCAAAAGATGACCCTTTATGTCCCACTTTAGAAATGCTCCATCTAAACCTATTATTGGTCTACAAGTGGTTTTCCAAGTTTCCTTTTGCGCGTGAAAGCAAACATATAGCCGAAAAAATCTTGGTTTACTTCCTACTGTCGGCCCAGGGATGGTTTCGATATCCATTGTAGTGCCAGGGTTGGTTCAAAAAATCTCAGCTTGATAATCCCATATCTTGTTGAAGTGTTCTTCGTGGCTTGCTTTCCTTTCTTTCATAACCTTTGTTTTCGCATTCCCACAAGCTTCCACACTGACAAACATCCTATACTCTCTCTGGATCTCAGCAGCAATTTCATGCTTGGTGATTTTCGGATTCAATCTCAGCCTCTCAGCAAACAGCATTGCTATAGTAGAACACTTCAAAAACTTTGAGTGTCCTGTTATCTCACACTTGTGCTCACTAACATAGCATTTGATCATCAGCTTCTGTTTGCTCTTCTCATATGAACAATAAACCTTCCAGGGACACGAGCTATCTTCACACTTCGCACCTAACTTCAAAGAAGTAGACCGATAAAGCTTGATGTTACGCCAGGTTTTTAATGTATACCTGAGAAGGGTATGCTTCAATTCTTCAGCAGTGGAGAAAGTGTTTCCTAGTCCAAGCATTGCCTCTGGATCCACATCTTCTCTGTACGCTAAACTGGGAATTGATTGTTCTTCATTTTCTTCATCTGATGATAGAGGATCCGGAACTTCTTTTTCATGCTCCCAATACCATTCGTCCCCACTATCTTCAGCATTCTCACAATCATCAACAAGAGCTACTTCTCCGAAGAAGACAGTCAAATCGCGACTTCCTTCTTCCTCGATACCACCATGACCGTCTGCTTCATCATCAGGAATCTCTTCGTTGTCTGGGGCTTCATCAGCTTCGTCGTCACCGACAATACCACAGTCATCCTCGATGATTTCCCCTTCTTCTTCTTCCATGTCGTCTGTTTTGCTCCTTTTCTTCTTGCATAAATTAGCTTCGTCGTCACCTTTTCTTTTCTTTACAGAACTGGCACCACCGAGTTTCCCTTGTCGAGACTTCTTTTTCTTTGCATTATCCATCTCTTCTCTCTTGTTCGTGTTCGATTCGAGAATTAGGGTTCTTAATTGAGCAAAACCCCCAAATCGATTTTAGGATCTAATGAGGAAGATGTGTTTTTTTAAGATGAGAAAACGACGTCGTTGCGGTTAACGACGAGAATTAACTGCGTTTAAACGTTCTGTTAGTTTAACTAACGTCGTGTCTAAATTGACTCATTCAGAAAAAAATTTAAGGTTTTTATGGTTATATCAGAACTTGGAGATTATAATGGTCCAAATCGCAAAGTTGAGGATTTGTTTAACATTTTTCCCTATGGATATCTAATTTATCATATCTAGGTTTCGGATGGTTTTGCCCATATCATTAAAAAAAATTATTTCTCTTTGCATAATATATGAACTTTAACATAATATGTAACTATAAAATAAATGGTTTGGAGAGTTTAACTTATGTCATTTATTGTGGCAAAAAATGTAGTTTAATATTTTCAGCATGTTATTTTCTATGTAAACATAATTTCTCAAATATAGTCCATTTCCATCGTATGAATGTATGATCTATATCTTAGAACTGCTTGTTATTTTTTTTGTCACCATACTTGTATTGATAGTGCCCTAACGGGCTTTGTAAAACTGAAAATACAATAAGGTATATTATTCAAAAATTACAAACTCGAAATATAAATAAATCCACGTGGTAAAGTTAACCTACTGACTTTGCCAGCATTTTCTAGAAAGACATGTCTAAGGACGGCGTCCATCATGATCTCCTACGCACGCATCATCAAACGATTCCACCACAAGCTTGGATACGCGCCACGGTGGCCCTGGTAAATGGGTAACTGGGTAACTGGCACATCACTCTACCGGCAAATTCACACGACTTGCTCAAGCTTTGTAGCTGGATTCAAAGATGTTCAGTTGATGGATACTTCTCTCTTTGACGCCTCTGTCTTCACCGGATCTTCATTATTGTCGCTGGATGTGATGCTTACCAAGCATTTTGAATTGAATCACCCACAGTTCTTGTTGAAAGACTTGCAAGTAACTAGCTTCAACTCATCTAAAACTAAAGTAAATCATGAGACAGCTTGCAAATCTCAATCTTTATCTCCTCGGAAGACTTTGCGCTTGATGATATAAAAGCAAATATTGATTTTCTTATAGATGAAGATAGAGGATAACCAACGGCAAGAGGAGAACCAAATGAAAACAGTCGGGATATTAGGTTTCCATTTGAGAGAAGAACCCTAAACGACTACTGATCAAAGGATCATAACTTTATTGAGGATAAACAAAGATTAAAGAAAGGAATTGAATAAAAATCGGCTCCGACGGTTGATCATAAACACTTCTAAATCACCTAGCGAAGAGAACTTCCGCAAACTAGAACAAAAGATCGATCAAACATGTCAAATATTTACATACAAAACAAAAAGAAATGATGGTAACCAGGGCGAAGGCCACATGCCAACGCCAAACACAAATGATTTAAAAACTTTTAAAGAGAAATTGGAGAAAGTAGAAAGAAAAAAAAATTGTTTCGGATTCCATTTTGTTTGAATTGCTTATTATTATTCTGAAGAAATATTTATTTATGTATAATTTTCATATTTTATAGTTAAAACAACAATAAATGGAATGTAACTAACTCATCTCGTTCATGTATTTACTCACAACATTCACTACAAACTCGTAGGTATGAGAAACCTTGAGTCCATGCTCAAGAATCGACTGGTTCCGACTCGGACAGCTGAAGTATTGAATTAGGATACTTCCAAGATCATATGTCAAAGCTTTTTGTCGGATATCTCCTCTAAACTTTAGAGATTTTAACTTTTTATCCCCTCTTTTTAACTAGATAACCTCTTTATCTATATAACCACATCAAACTCTAAGTTATCTAATATATTAAAACAAAATCCTATTTTTTATCTACTTATAAGTAGTCTAGGTTGAACCATACATTTTTTTTTTAATTTTCTATTTATTCTCCTACAACTAACTTAATTATTGTTAAATATATATTATATCTAAGCAATTATCTTAATACTTTCAAAATAAGATATCTACAAAGATATTCTTAAGTATCTTTTTGTAAGATTAGATTTTAATAATATCTTTTAATATGTTTTATTTAAAATGTAAATATACATTTGTTTTTAAATAATAAAGTCATTATTAATATTAACTGTATTTAAAAACAATTTTTTTTTCATTATTCATTTATATAATAAAAAAAATATAATATTTATATATATATAATTTATATTCATAATTAAATTACTACACCAAGTAATAAATATAAAGTAACTTAATTCATTAATTAAATATTTATAAGTTATAAAATAACAGAATAAATTATATTTATGAATTTTACAACATACTTCAACTAATAAAACAATATTAAAAATGAGATATGAACTAATAAATCATTTCATAAGTTAATATACATATTTAAATTAAAATATTAAAAATAATTAATATATTTCTCATGTATGAGACAAGTATAATAACAATAGTAAATTTTTATAATAATATTGACAAAAAATATAATAATAAAATAAAATTGTACTATTATTTAAAATTAAAATTTTGTATTATAATATAAGAAGCAGGCTATATAAATTAATTATCTTATTTTCATAAAATTATATTAATGTAAAATTTATTTTTATTATATATACTTCAAAACAAATGTTTTAATAAAAATTTGTATTATAATGTTTCATCAAAATCTAATAATAAACATTAAAATTGGGGTGAAAATCTAATAATAAACATTAATATTTGATCAAAATCTAATAAGAAACATTAAATTGTGGGTCAAAATTCATCTCACATTCATGTATCTATTTCTAATTTAGTATGTATCCTCTCGAATATTTTAGCGTATTTTGCGGATTTTATAAAAAAATTAAATAACAAGTTTAAAGAAAAAAATAAACCGGACTCCATATAAAGTCATCAGTTAGTCAGTTTAACCGCGGGTCCGGATCGTGACTTGAAACACTGGATATAACGCTTCATTTATAACATTTAAATATAGATACATAATCAAAAATGCAAATTTATTTCATATAATTTGATTTGTGTCGAAAATAATCTCGCGCTTTGAAAGCGCATATCAAAATCTAGTACTGGATTAAGATTGAGTTATACTTATCGAATCCTAATTATATAAATAATAATGATGCGGCAATATCAATATATATATATATAAATAATAAGTAAAATTAGGAAAAGATTATATAATAAATTCCCAACAATACATATTTTTTTTAAATAAGATATCATTTAATGTGCAGTCAATCATATAACATGCTAAATTTTAGTTTTATTGTATGCTTTTGTCATTTGTTAACCGATTAACAAAATATGGGTTTATCATGTTCCTTAATTTTTTTCCATAATTACCAAACAAACTATTTTTGTGTGTTCGACATATCTATCTTATTAAAACAAAAACATTGCTTTATACCTAACTTTTAGTCATGTGTGATTATGTAATTAATAAAAAACAAAGAATTCATTAAGGGTATTATGTAAAATAACATTATACTACCAAATATGTTTCCTAACAATATAATAACTAAACTAATTGTATCCAAACAATACAAAACATTAAGTCTCAATTTTTAATACTTTTTATTAATCTTAATATAAATTATTCGATAATTTAAAATTGGTAAAAATTAAACAGGTAGATGATGAATAAATGTTAAATTAGTTGTATGCAAGAAACAAAATTATGAAACTCAATTTATAAGAAACATTAGTTACAGAAGTCGCTACGGTGGATGTGAAATTTGCAACATAAATTGTTAAGTTAGATGGATTTCCAACTAGATTTGAGAAAAATCGTTTTTATGGACAATTGTAGCTGATGATGTTTTATCATCATCTTCGATGAAACAATAGAGATCATGTGCCTCAAAGAGAGCACGGATCTAAAGACGCTAAGTAAGAAAGTTTGACGTTGTGAGTTTCATGATTCCTTCCATGTTGAGAGACCTGAAAGGTTTTCGCATCAGTTGGATTGAAGACAAGAGCCATTGCGGCTGTGTTTGTATTTTCGTCGGACATGTTGTTAGAAGAAAAAAGAGCATTGACATCATGTTAAGTTAGATGAATTGTTAATTTAAAATTAATTAGTAATATGTTGATTAATCTATCTATCTAATATATTACTGATCCATTCATATTTCTGATGTGAGAAATTTTGTCTCTAATAGAATTATGGATCTTCCGGAGGTGATTGTAGTGGTGTTAATTACAGTGGTGATAATCAAGGAGGAGGAGGTGGCTATCGAAAAATGGCAGTCACTGATACAAAAAAAATGGCATTCTTTTGTCGTAAAGGTTACAGTGTCTGTGGTGGTGATGTCAACCAATTGGAGAAGTGATGATTGTTAAAGAAAATATTTACAACATATAATCTACATCTAAAATACTTTACTATAAATACCTATAGGATAACAGGATTTGCTCGGTATAATTTATATAATCAAAGATCAATTGATAATACATTCTTTATATTTTTATTCAATTCTGTGAGTTTTTTTAATTATTCTTTGGAATAAAACCAAACTAAAACAACTGGATTAAATATAAAAACACAAAGCCCACAAAGAAGATAAAGAAAAACCTCCCACACAATCAGTTCTCTTTGGCCAACTTATCCCCAAGGGAGAGATCGTTAGCGTCTTCTTGATCAGTCTTTGTTGCATCTTCTTCTACCTTGTTCTCCTTCATCAGCTGAGCTAATCTCTCGGCAAGACTCAACCTAGCCCCAGGAGATACACCATTCTTTCCTATGATCGATTCAAGAACTGCCTCTGCCAACAACTTATTCTCGATCACGGCTTCTCCGGTTTCAGGAATGCTATCGTCTTTAGAAAACGCAATCTGCAAACATTTTAATTCACAACAAAGAGATGTCATAAAGTTTTCAAAGCTATCACGTATGTACTACTACAATCGTTTCAAACGTTAATTTCCTTTACGTCTAAACAACTTAATGAAACACACAATTTTTACTTACATATACATGTTTCAAACGTCATTTCTACATTAGCGTTTATAAGTAAACAACCTTTTTCTTTAAAAGACGCAACTAAAAAACATTATCCTCTTAAAAGGCAACCACACAACATGAAAATCGCGTTCATACGTAAACAAACATTAGCGTTTACATGTCTCAAACGTCATCTCTACATTATATGTAAGCAAACTTTTTTGAATAAAAAGTCACAAATAAGAAAAACACTATCCTCACACACAACCATTTTTGTTTTAATGCCAAGAGATTCTCCAAATGCAAAACCACAAAATGTAGTCAACTCGACCATGTGACCTCTAGACTTTTTTTCTTAAACTAAGACTAGAAATTTGGAACTTAAAAACATGATTAACCCCGGTCTCTTATTTAGGATTTTAAACTCATGATTTGACTTTTTTTTTTACACTTTTCGGCTAAGAGGGTTCTTAACTTTTTTGTAGTTAAACGTCTCTTAACCGAAGTTAAGGACTCAATTAAGAGACTGGGGTTTAAATTGTAGAACTGAAGTCAGCTTCTAAATATTCCAATTTTAAAAATAATCTTCCATGTTTTACCACTAGACGACCAATAACTTGGTGACCTCTAGACTTTGAGTAATTATTTTCGAGTTGAGATACCAATACTTGGTCACATTTGCATTTACAATGACAAAAGCTATGGTTTTAAATGTAAAAGAACTTCATACTATATAACATATAAACGCAAACGCAAGTAAATGTTATAAAGAAATTGTGATAGCACCAAAAGTACCGTGAGAGAGCCGTTAGGGGAGAGAGCAAAGAGGATGGAAGCACCAGGAGGGAACGTTTGGTCCTTGAAGACTTCCAAAAACCTCTCCACAGCCTTAGCTTCAGAGTCTGTGTAAATACCTAACGATTTCCAAATCGCCACACAGTTCTCCGTTACTTTCTCTGAGTATTGCTGTCCCGTTAACGGCAGCTTCATCGTCACCTTAATAAACTTCTCAAACGAACCTAATTATGAGTTAAACAAAAAGGTAACTAATTAATAGCATCCATAGTGTTCATTGAATCATCTTTTTATTATTAAAAATTTTCTATTTTTTTTTATTTTCTTTTAAGAAAAAAAAAAAAAAATTAGTCTAATCTCGAGCCGCCACGTGTTGAAGCTCAGAAGAGAGTGGTTCATCGGAGTAAACTTTAAGAGAGAGAGGTTCACAGGTTTTTATTATTTTTTTTTTCTTGATTTTCGTGTGAACTTTCCCGCTCCCCATAAACCTTCAATGGAAGTGTTCTAATGAAGTCAAAACCAGACCCTCTAAACCCAGCCGCATAGAAAAAAATTATAATATTAAAGTATAATATAATTTTCTTTTTCAAAAAAACTATATAATATTTTATAAAGTTTATTAAAATATAATATATTATACTTTAAACATAACTAGAATATTATTATAATTTGTAAATAATTAGACTTAAAATCTAAGTTCCCAGTTAATTTTTCAGGTCAAGACAAATTAGAACGTCTTCTGACTTGAAAACACTTTGGCGTGACGTGTTACTTAAGTAAGTGGTGCAAGGAAAGCACCTGTGACGATTTCACGGAAAAAAGGGACGGATTCCGTTAACTCCCCTGTCGTTTTGCCTTTCCACTTAACGGAAAGTGACGGGACGGCGACATGATCTAGATAAACTCCGATGACGGTGAAGATCACGAATTTTCCGTGTATATCCAAACCTCGCACGCCTACGTAAGTTAGAAATAACAAAAAATAAATCAAAGATTTAACAAAAAAAAAGAAGAAGAAGGCAAAGAGGGGTTTCGAACCTGCGCCACCGAGGAAGAGGGGATTGGAGGAAGCTGGTGAGATGACGGACGGTGGAAAAGTAACGGAATCTACTTGAAGTGTGGTGACGGAGGGTAACGGTGACGGACAGTGGGAAGAAGACATGGTTTGAGTTTGGGGGTATAGGTGTTTGAATGTTTGATGGTAATAATAATGTAAAGGGAGGGAGAGGGAGGAGGTAGGTAGGAATAGTTACGATTAACGAGTGTTGGGTGTGTAAGCACGTGGAGGAGTTAAAGCGCTTTTGTCCCTATTCTTTTATAAGTTGAATGGTAGATTCAATATGGTGGTTGCTGAAACTCTAAGCCCTTTTATTTCACAAGGACTCTCTTTGTAATTTCGTTTCATCTTAGGTTTAATTGGTTTTATAAAATAGTACAATTTTTATTTGGAAATTCTCTCGAATAATTATTTTTAAAATTTTGTTAAAAAAATTAATAAAAAAATAATTAAAATATTTTTTATTTTAAAAATTTTAATATTTATTTTTACGTGGTAAGATTTTAAACTAACACTCTAAACCTCACTACGTAACTCTAAATCTAATGTCTATAAGACTATAAGAGCATGTCCATCAAGGGGTTCTTAAGGGATTCTTAACCCAAAAAGGTGGTGGGTCCCACCATTTTTTTTAAGAATCTATCTCTAAAAACCCCTAGTTTAGAACCGCCTCTTGCACTGTTTCGTGGACCCCACTGCCACGTGTTGGTTTATTTTATTTTTTTAATTTTTTTTAAAAAAAATCAGAAAAGGTAAAAAAAAAAAGAATTTAAGAACTCCATAGGGGTTCTTATGGATGGAGATGGTGTAAGTGTATATTTAGAGGATGATTGGTTGTTGCTGTCGTGGCTGTGAACAGCAATAATTATATCTACAGCCCTAAACCTACATCAATCATGCTTTATTAATTTTGATAATCCACAGCCACTTTCAATATTTACGTATGTGTGTGTTCTGTAGAAAGCCAAATTTTCACAGCTAATTTATTGTGCTTTCCAAAATTTTAATACTCTACAGCCACAGCAATAAAGTTTAAAGCCTTAATCCTAGAGCAATATTTTGAAAGCTACAGCATTACCAATCAGACCCTTATACTCTCTAATAAAAACTCTTTTAGTCATTTTTATTTTTAAAAATTAGTTTTTGACAAAAAAAAAATAGAGCTATTCTAAGATATATTCAGTTTAGCTTTTGGTTTAGATTACGTTGGTTTAAACAACAAGAAAAAATTCTATAAAATATTTCATTTATATAGTTTGATTACATACAATTTGATATAGCTGAAAGTATCATATATGATTTGATTAAAAGGAGCTTAAGTTTATTCGTTTTGGTTTGGCCTGCTTACACTAAAACCGATTACAATCAGTCTAATGATATATTTTAATCCGGTGATATTTTATTAGTATATGTTCACTCAATGATAAACTAATGGTTACAAAAATATTTAAATTCAAAGTATTTTAATGCTAATTAGATTCAGTTTGAAATAAATATAATTTGGATATGATTTAGATTATTGTTTGTTTGGATAATGATATGTTTGATAAGGCTTAACATAAGATTTATGTAGACCTCTTCATAGCCGGCTCTTGTGTATGCATCATTATCAAACATAACAATAATTTAAATCATGTCCCAATAAATATCCATCCAATTTACAATTACTATAAACTTATTTTAGTCTAACGAAATCTGTTTTTTTTTTTTTGGTAAACGTCATGAAATCTTATGTGAACTTTGACCACAATTATGATATTATGTAGAGTTAATGAGTTAGATAGCTAATTGCAGAGCCAAGGTTCTAGGCATGTTCAATATGGTAAAACCGAACCGTACCAAATCGGACCGAACTGAAATAGACAATATGGTTTGGTTTTGGTATATACCATATAAACCGAATAGATATGATTTAAAAAATCCGTAGGATTTAGATATGATTTGGTTTATAACCGATTAAACCAAATAAACCGAACAAAACCGATCAAAAATACAAATATTTAAATATATATATATATATATATTATAACAACCATGATAATATATTTGTTATATAAGTTAATTTTATTAATATACCATATTTATATAGTAATAAAGAAGCTCTAATTTGAAAAACATTTGAATTATATTTAAATAATAATTCATCGCAACCTAAGTTTGTTATTTTCTTAGTCTTTTAAACTTTTTGTTTTCTTTTAGTATTGACTAAATTGAAGTGAATATTATCAATTTGATGGATAATAGTGAAAATGTTCTATGTGAACATATAATATTCTTTAATAAATGATTGTATAACCAACACATGACGCTAAAATTTATGTAATAGGATCTCAAACTAAATACTATGTCTTTTGGTATAAAACCGAATAAATCGAAAACCGACAATATATAAACCGAACCGAACTAAATAGGAATTTAAAATGGTAGTTATATTTTACTAACCGAAGTACTAAAAGACCAAAAAAACCGAACAGATATCTGGATTGAACACCCTTACAAGGTTCCCAAAACCGTGTAGCGGCCAATTCGTAAACATGCACGTAGCCGATGTTCTTTAAGATATGTCGGTATCATTTAAATAACATAAAAATTAGTGAAAAACGCACTTACTTTCATTAACACTCTGAAAAAATCACATTTGTGATTGTTGTCACAACTGATTCGACAGCCTGATTGTTTCCATAATCCCATCTTCTACGACAGATTAAACTCAAAACTAAAACATAGCAAATAGTGGCAAGTGTATGCGGCAAGTGTATGCTACGATGCAATTTGTAAGCTGAAACAGTGGTTTATACATGAACAAGTTTGGAAACTGCAACACAATTGTAACACAAGTAGAAGAACAAACATTCATCAGTTCTCACTTAGACAAAAAAGCAAACTACAACAAACAAACTAAATGATCTTGTTCCTAGCGTCTTCAAGCTTCTTGAGAATCTCAGCAGGTGTTCTATCCAACTCGTCTGCTATTTTCCTCTGCAAATCTATTGGAAGTGTCGGAAACTGCTCGCATAGATCTCCATCTATCACATCCTGTTTTTTTAAGATAATAGCAGATGCAGCACAAAAAAACATGTTATTTAAACAAAATCAAGAGAGCTTTGATCTGATATGATGAGAAGAACAATGTGTTTATACGCACCTTGACCGGAAAATAGGCAGATCTGTAAGCCATATGATCTCTCCCACAGAGAGGAGGATACTCCTGCCTCATGTGCATCTCCAGATGAGAGAAGAAATCGACATCATCACGGGATGTGAATGCATGCAGTGCTCCAATGCTGCCCATCACTGTTCCATACATGATGGATTCTGATCCACCCGGGATCATCGAAGCTTTCTGCAAGCAGGTCACAACGTCCCCGACATGGAACTGAACTATCTCGTCCACCTTGTTTGGTGCTCCATTAAGCTTTCCTTGCTCCCACTTGATCTTCCCGCCTGTAGGGTCTTCTTCTATCTCCTCCGACACATCCTGTGGCAACCGCACAAAGTAGATATTCCCAAACTTATCTGCACCTGCCATGGTGTCGAAATCCACATGGTGCGATGCTGTCAGCCACCTCGGCACGCAGTCATCCGCAAATATGTATAGCTGATTCTCATCGCGCCTGTACTTGCAGTAATGGAATGACTGCACCACACAATAACAACAACAAAGAATTAAAAAAAGAAGGTGCTTATAGTTTAGGCAACAGCATTAAGCAAGTATATAAAGCACTCACCTCCTGAATGTCACCAACGTAAATACGGTCACGGTATGTTTGGATAGAGATAATGGTTTTTGGGAAGAGCTTGTTTTCACATTTCCTAAGCAGTCTCTTTTTCCCCAAATCATACAATCTAAGCACTGGTCCGATTCCTGCCAGCAGTCTTCCCTGGAACTGGCATAGTGCAAGAGGAACACCTTCTACTTGCGTCTTATGAAGCAGCTCAAGTCTTCTCCCTTCCTCCACAAACCTATAAATATGTATAAACCCAGCCACTAGATTCTTCTTGGGCCAGAACTGCATCCCTTTGACCGTGCCAACAGCCAGTAAAGTACCATACTCTTTATCATGGAAATTCACCGTGCAGACACTGTAAGCAGCTTCGTTGTCCTGAAGTTCCAGTAGACAAGTTGTGTCAGCTGTCTTAGGGTCAACAACTCTGATGCAAGAGACCCACTTTTCTGACTCTGCTTTTGGATAACCATACTGCTCATCACAGAGCGTGTCTTCCTTATCCTCATCGTCCCCACCATTCTCCATCTGATCTGCACTGCCATTACCATTTTCTCCCGCTCCACCGGCCTCAAAGCTTTCCTTTTTTGCCGCTTCACGCTCTTCTGCGGTGAATGCTCCTTGGTCACTCTCCACGATAACCAACAGCTTCTTCTTGGGATGAACAACAAACTTTCTAGGCGTGTACCTCAGGGGAACCATGGTTTCGTTGAACGTTTCCCCAAGACGATCAAACATGAAAATTCTGAGAGCATCCCCGGCAACGGAGACAACACCTTCAGCACACTGATCAGATGAAAAGGGGGCAGCAAATTCCAAAGTCTCGTAAGAGAGAGGCGTCAAGTGGAAATGTCCCCGATGAATATAACCAAGCCAAGGTCGACTAGACAAACACAGCATCGCAGACCGACCTCTCACAGAAATGGAGAATAACTTGGGTGGCTTCAGCCCCAAGAACCGAGAACGAGAATCAGAAAGCTGACCAGTCACCATATCAACCACTGTTCTAAAAAGAACACCGTTCTGCAGACCAGAGTTAAGGAAGAGGCTAGCCGGGTGATCGGCACCATCATCCCCGCCAGACGATGCTTGAACTTCGAGGAACAGCAGCGACTCTGGAGCGGAAGAGACACTCTGCACGCTGAGAATCTGCAGACAGTCATCTGGATCCAGAGACAGAATGCGCACAGTATTATCATAGGAACCCACAGCAAGAAAGCGAGATCTTTGCCTTCCTTCAGGAACAGGCGCAATGTCCAGGCAGGCCACATCTCCAGACATTTCATGTTTCTCCACCTCCATCAGCTGACCAGTCATATCTGCCTCAAAATATATAAGCTCTCCCCCACTCAACGCAATCACCACTTGAAGCCGATTATACCCAACCTTAACAATCGACCTCTTGCCAGGAGTTCTCCATTCATTAATTCGCCCATCTTCCCTTATGTGGCGAATTCCATTGGGATGGACTTGCATGAGCGAATCATCACCGATCAGAGAGACGGCCAGGGAAGGGGTAGTATCAAGAAATCCACTGTCATTGACTTCCTCAACTGTTTCACCAATTGAAAGAACCAGGGTAGCATTGGTAAAAGAGACAACGATATAAGCATCGAACTCGTCACTCACGTTCTTCTTCACCGTCCACACCGCACTTGGCTGACCCGGAAGCTGAGAGACTGCCATCTCGCTGATGGCCAAACCAGGCCTCAGTATCCTTAGAGAGGATCGTGGACCTCTCCCGCAGAGTGAAAAGATCTGAGGGGTTTCTTCCTCAAAAAGGTTAAGGATTTTCATGTCCATAAGCGGCATCAGACTCTCAACTTGGTCAATCCTAACAAGGTTCTTAAGTCGTCTCGGCTGGAAAAAGACAGGCTGAAACCCCTCTTCAGTCTCCATCAGAGTAGAGGATGAAGACTCCACATCGGGTTCATCCCCTATCGCCTGAAACTGATACAAACCATGGTTACCAAATTCCGAAGCAGAGAAAAGAAACCCCAGCTTCAATACACATATAGATGCAGCAACAGGAATCGTGTCAAAATACTTAATCTTCAACTCAGACACATGATCGCCATCATGATCCAAAGTCACCTTGAAAACATCGCCATACTCGGTCTGGAGAAGAAAGAAGAAGGTAGTCTTCTGCTTGTGCATAGCAGCAGAAACAACCAAAACCCCTCTTTCAGCAGGCAAATCAGCTCGTCTAGGAATCACAGCTCTCACATCCGGATGACCCTGATTCTTATAAATAACAAAATTCTCAGCGCAAACCAAAACCCCACTCGGCCCATCAGCTCCTCCAGGAACAGTAACAAGCATATTAGCACCATTATCAACCGGCTCTGACCATTTCCTCGAAACATGGTTCAACCCCAAATCCAGCTCATAGAAAGTCAAATGCTTCTGAGCCTCACTAGCCGCCTGACCAGTCGGGTCCTGATCCGCCTCAGAGTAATCAAGCTCAATAGCTGCAAATATCGGATTATCAAACCCACAGTCCACACCACAGACAGAATAACAAATAGTATGAGACTTATGAGCCTCCAAGGGAGAAGAAATCGTCAACCTAGCAGCAGTATCTCTATTCAACACATAAACAAGCTTCTGCTTCTCACACGCTCCCACCATCACAGCCCTTCCTTTGGGATCAACAGCCAAGTACTGCCCAGGCACAATCCTTCTACAACCAGACTTACCAAAAGTCTCCTGATGAACTTTGTCGAACACATTCTTCTCCTTGTTATACTCTAAGATCACAATCCTACCGGAATCTGAGCCTACCACGATGTAATCCTTCTGCGCACCGGTTAACCTAAACTGAGCTAGAGATCTAATAGCACCGAACACTTCCACAGAGTGAATCGTCTGGATCTTACCGTTCTCGTCGGGACGGAGGAGATCGAGGATCTTGCCGCGAGCAACCGCGATCTCCTGTGTCTTTCCGCCGGAGAAGTTGCCGTTGATTGCGCAGATGATTCCCGTCGCCTGCTGCAGGGTTAAGCTGTACAGATACATCTCCGGAGAAGGAAGGAGACGCTAGGGTTTTAGGAGAAGAGGGGAGACTGTAACGAAGAACTTTGAGGATAGCTTTTTCGCTGAGTAAACCCTAAATCTCATCTAACTATGACCGCCATATCCCGCTCGTAGCTGAAGTAGAGAGTGTGGTGGCGGAGTTTCATTAATGGGCCCGTTTTGGAACGGAAACTGGCTCAAATGTAGTATTGCTAAGCCCATATAAAAATGAGGAGCTGAGGAATAAAATAAAATCTCTCGTTATTAGTTATTTCTATTTTTAATTTGAATTGACTTAGTAAAACAGTTATTTTTTTTTTTTTTTGTCAAAACATGTTAATGGTCATTGTATGTTAATTCATTTTAAATAAAAAATATTATTTGATTAGTGACTTTAAAGTTTCGTCAAAGAAATATGTTATTGGATTAGAGATTAAATTTTATTTTGTTGAATTCTTATGTTGTTTAACTGTACAAATTTATTTATGGATTTCACGTTGGTTTTTAATAGATCACCTAAAAATTATATACGAAATGATTTGTACATTTGTCGTCGTTATATTTATTTTCAAAAGAAACGACAAATCGTTTGAAAAATATGACAAGACATCAATTTAATTGTGACATGTACAACCTCTTTTATAAAGATTTATATTTTTGACAAGATATTTATAATACTGTAATGACTAATAACTCATATATAATCATTAAAATAAATTTTCTAAATAAATATTTTTTTTTGGCAATAGTTTTGAGATATATTAATAACCAATATTCATTAATCAATATAAAAATAATATTATATATAACAAAGATTAATTATAAGTGTACATTAACAAATACTAAACTAAAGCAATGTTAATCAGATAAAAAAACTTTTGAAAGATAAATATTTAAATTTTATATCTATTAGTTCTTTAGGTTGATTAACATACTTATTTTTATTAATTTAACTTATTTTAATTAAATCCACCAAAATCTAAAATTTATTAGCATTTATATATTTAAATAAAAATGTTTAAAATTAAGAGTAAGAGACATATTTTAAATAAATAATCATCAAATATAATATAATATAAATAAAGAATATTTTGTAAAATGTAATTTAACTTTTAATATTTATTTAGTAAAATTAAATCGAAAGAGTTAAACAAATAAAAATAACAAGGCTTGAATATATATATATATATATATATATATATGTGTGTGTGTGTGTGTGTCTGTGTGTATTTTATAAACCAGTGAAATTTAAATATAAAAATAACTATGTCAAAATGTAAATTAAATATGTTATTTTCACGCACGGCATATAAAAACTCTTAGTTTACTTGAAACGTGCTGGTATTTTTCATTTCAGAAATTAAATTCAAAGTTTGCTATTTTTTAAGATGTTTTTAGATGGTGTTTGTTATTTACATAGCAGATTTATATTCAAATAAAATTATGTTACATATAAATATATAATTACCTACCATTTAATAAAAAAATTAGTTGTTTTCTTGAATATTGGTATTTTTTATATGTGTCTTATTTTGATTTTATAGTAAACTTTGAACATATTATTCACGTTTTTATATTATATAGCGTAACTTGATGAAATATTGTTCATATGTATTATTAACATTATTAATATGTAATAGTTTATTTTTATAAGTGATTAATTACACCATTTTGCTGCAAAAAAATTCATAATTTGAAATAATAAAATTGATAAACTTCTTCAACACTTTAGAGCACATTTAACCCTAAGAGCCCACAAAGGGCTCTTAACATTTTTGTTTTTGGATTTTTTTTCAAAAAAAAAAAAAGATAAACGAATCGCAGGCCGCCACGTGTCGGTGGGGTCCGCGAATAGTGCAAGAGCCTTGCAAAAATCACCTCTTAGAGCAGCATTAATGCAGGTTCTTAGGAGGGTTCTTAGGAGTGTAGGGCCCACAAAAGTACAAAACAAAAGTTCTTAAATCTCCTAAATAAGAACCAGCTCTTATACTGTTCGTGGGCTCCACTGACACGTGGGAATCCGCAATTGGTTCGTTTCTAATTTTTCTTTAAAATAAAATAAAAAATAAAAGTAAAAAAAAAATAAGAACCCCATATTGGAGTTCTAGGGTTAATCATGCCCTTAGAGAAAAGGTTTAAGAGGCAACTCTTAATTTGTTGTGGACTCCACATCATATTTAATTAGTTTTTTCTTTAAGAATGGCTAAGAGTCATGATTAATCATGCTCTTAAAAGTTGAAAATTTATTCTTTCCTCTATGTTCTCTCTCCAATATCTTTCACAGAGGTGGATTTGTGATGAAACTTTTTGTTTAAACTTCTAACCTTCAAGATTAAATGTTTTATTGTATAATAGTTTCAATCGATAAAATGATCTTAAGCTCCATTTTGTCGAACTCAATCATCGCAAGACAATTTTGCTGTAATTTTTAATAAGTTTCTTTCGCGCTTTTCTTTGTGTTCTTATGAATATGGTTTTTTTGTTGATCAACTATAACATGCTTGATCTTTTGGTGTCTATTTTTCTCTCTATTATCATGCTTAGCTTCTTAGCACTGAAAATAATCAATTTTTGTTACGCTTTAATTACATAGTGTTTTCTAGAAATTATAAATATGTGATGTTGGATTGTGTTTGGATGAATTAGTTGATGATCAGATAAGTTGAAGCTTTAGTTATGGAAGTGTTACAACAAGGTTATGAATTTTACAGTTTACAAAAAAAAAAGGTTATGAATTTTATTCACTTTAGTTTTCCATCAGATTCACACCTAGCAAGTTGAAGAAGGGTACTTTTAGATCGGTGGCGATCCACGAAGGAGGAACACGCATGCATAATCAAACAAAACATGGATGGAGTTCTTCTGTTTCCGGCAAAAAAGTTCTCGCTCGTTCGAAAATAAGATGAAAGCATAAAACAAGACATGTGTTCTTCATGCAACCATCATTATTTCTTGCTAGTTATTTTTCATTGAGCTTAATATTTTTGTATTAAATTTGGGCTTGGTTCCGAGATTGTATGGAAAGAATAATTTTTGAGTCTTTAACTAAAGTTGACAGCAAAAGAATAATAAACATCTTTAAATATGGAAAATATTTCTAACTTTTAGAATTTGCATAAACTATATTTTAAAGTTTATTTAATTATATTTTAATTTTGGAATCTAAATAACTTATGTTTCTAGTACTACAATTCAATCTAATTATATTAATCTAATATATAATGTTAATACTAATTCAAAATACACTATTATGTTTTAGATTTATTTTAAATTTTTAAAACTAAAATATTTAAATATAATTTGTTAACATATATAATTTATTGCGATACTTATTTGATAGAATAAAATAAAATTATTAGTTGAAAATATGTACCTTATGTTTTATATGAAGATAACTTATTAATGTTGTTATAACAAAAAACTTAAATTATAAATGAATAAGTTATTAAGGGTATTGACGATTTCAGCTGTTTTAAATTTTAGTGTGAGAGTGAAAAAAAATAATTCGTAAATAATAGCAGATTGATTTATCATTAAGACGTAAAAAGGTCACTTAAGTAAAAAAAAAATCTAATGAAATCAGGGTCTTCTGATAAATTTAATCTCCTTATCAAATTGATTTTTGTAAGAACTGAAATGGGCATCAAATCATTAAAAAAGCCCAGTTATTAACCAAGGTCCATAAGGCAGCGGTCTAGGTTTTTTAGTCTTTTCATTTCCGTTGCCCTACAATAAAATAAATCCTCAAAACTGATAAGCTTTCGATTCGCCGCCACTCAGGTTCGTCCTCTCTCGATCTCTCTTTCACCTTCTTCTCAATTTCAAATCGCTTTCTGGGTATTGCATCACGTCGTTAACTATCTATTGGGTATATCAGGTTTCGTGGAAAGGATCTCACTTTCAGTAATGGCTCCAGCTAAAGGTACGACCTTTCCATTAATACCTCATCTTGTTTTTGAATACTAGTTCATCAAACAACGTTACAATCACGAGCTTAAGTGTGTATGATACCATTAGAACCTTCTGATCTTATGATTACCTGATTTTGCCATGGATAAAAGCTTTATTCATTGTTTTTCAGCCTTTAGTTATTAACAGTGCATGTGAACTAGTGTTTTCAGTAGCTGTTCTTGAATAAGTCTTGTTACTAGTAGAAATTGCATTTGAATGACTTGTGATTGTGTATATATTAAAGATTCTGCCTTTAAAGCCTTTTAGATTGATTTTTTAATCTATTTTGCAGTTGATGTAACGAAGAAGGCTGACCCAAAGGCCAAGGCCTTGAAAGCTGCGAAAGCGGTGAAGTCAGGGCAAACCATTAAGAAGAAGGAGAAGAAGATCAGGACGAAGGTGACATTCCACAGGCCAAAGACATTGACAAAGGCTAGAGACCCAAAGTACCCACGCATCAGTGCAACCCCAAGGAACAAGTTGGACCATTACGGTATCCTCAAGTACCCACTCACCACCGAGTCCGCAATGAAGAAGATCGAAGACAACAACACCTTGGTGTTCATTGTTGACATCCGTGCAGACAAGAAGAAGATCAAAGATGCTGTCAAGAAGATGTATGACATTCAGACCAAGAAAGTCAACACCCTCATTAGGTATACAACAAACTCAAAGAAAATCTTTCACTTTAGAGTTTGATAATGTAACAATGGAAGATGAATGAATGGTGTAATGGTTTGTTTCAGGCCTGATGGAACGAAGAAGGCGTACGTGAGATTGACTCCTGATTACGATGCTTTGGATGTGGCTAACAAGATTGGGATCATCTAATCTTTATATCATCCGAGCTTTTCTTTCTTGGAGTTTAAAACAGACTTCTTGTTTTTGGCTTACTTGGTCTCTCAGTTTTGTTAGAGAAATTACAGATACTGTAATCTCTTCTTTTTTTTTGTTGGACCCGAATATATGTGTTGGTATTATTGGTGCATTATAGTTTTCATATCATCTTGTTCCTTTGTCTGCAAAGTAACATACACTAAATTGTTGTCTCTTTAGTTAGAGCTCGCTAAGCTTATACTCCCTTTATTTCATATTAAATTTGCATATTTTCTACTAAAATATACAATTACTTATATATCTAATCATATATTAATTAATAGAAAAATAAATTATATTATAAAATTAATAAATTTTATATCGAAAACTATTCTTATTTTATATATAATATTCAATCAGATAATTATGTGTTCGATGTTCTGCTAGAGAGAAGCAGGTGTTGAAGCAGCTGTCGCCAGGTGTCAGCTTAAAGACAAAGTGGTTGTTGTTTAAGGAGCTCCTTCTGGTATAGGAAGATGTCTTTGTCTTTATTAAGGCAAAGCTGGCTGTAAGATTATCATAGCAGCTCGAAGTGTTGATTGTCTTATGTCTCTCTGCTTTCATATCAACAGCTTCGGTTTAATAAGCTTGGAGAATGAAGCAATGACCAGACCTACTCTCTTCAATAAAGAAGAAAAGAATAAGCAGCTTCAACACCGTGAAAATCTTACACATATAAGCCCCACTTGTCTATCCAAAGAATCATTGAGCACAGAGATGCCATCATCAACTCTATATATATCAGCCCATTTTGGCATTAAACAATTCATTCTTTACTGCTAAAGAATCATGTGTAACTTCCTCCACTATACTCCCTCCGTTGAGAACCACAATATCATCTATATATATATATATATATATATATATATATATATATGTTATTCAAGATATATGTGTTGATTAAGTTGGAGGGACAACTCAATTCCTGATTCTCAAGTTGTCTAGAACATGAATGATACATATAGTATGTTGTATAATATTGCCTAGTGAAAATGAAAGCTTTTCTGTTTTAATGACTTACTAATCCTTGAGTTCAGTGGGATTTGTGCTTCAGAGTTAACCTTTCATGTTCAACAAGTAGGATTCTATCCACACAAAATAACTGGACCTTAAAAGTTAAATGTTTAAAATCAAGTAGAAAAGGCAAACCAAACTCCTAAGAATGCTGACGAAAACAATGTAGAAGAGAAGGGTAAGGCAGAAAAGATT
The DNA here is from genome assembly GCA_905132765.1 of Moricandia arvensis. Classification (NCBI taxonomy): domain Eukaryota; kingdom Viridiplantae; phylum Streptophyta; class Magnoliopsida; order Brassicales; family Brassicaceae; genus Moricandia; species Moricandia arvensis. Next base: position 8,186 of record CAJHQP010002860.1, on the reverse strand, counting down.
CAAGTTGATATTCCAGAAAGTAAGTTTGTTTAAGCTCTCATGTTGTGTTTTTGTGTTTAAGTTGATTGTGTCTTCTTTAAGGCTTGTCTTAATTTTTTTCTAACAAGAAGCTTTTTTGTTGGCTCTCGATTTTCTTTGCATAAAATATTCGAGCTTTCGAGTATTTGCCTAGCGAAAGAACTATCTTTCTTAAAACTTATGTGATCAAAGCTCTACTTGGATAAACACAATTCAGAGTGACTAGTGTAGGGACCTTATTTTATTACAATGGGGACAACTGATATTTGTAAAGATATTAACAACATAAATAAAAATTACAATACCAAAGAAAATGAATAAAGAAGAATTGCAGAGTCGAGATGGTTAATCTCTTTCCTTAAATCTTTAAACGCCCCGTAGTGTGACGGTTGCATAGCGCTCAGATTCCCAGGATACAACTGCAACATTGTTTCTGTTTACCATCACCGAAAAACAGAATCTATCGACCCTAATTTTGTGTTGTACTCTCAGACTCAAAATAAAATAAAAAATATTAGCATAACTATTTTAAATGGGAAACTTGTTTCTTTTCTTAGATCTATTGGATGTTTTTTTCTATAATGCTAACAAGCCCTTTTATAGAAAAATAATGAGAAGCACAAAGTTTCATTTTCAACAAAGAAATGAAACCTCCATGGTGCACTAATGGAGAGTTTAATTCTTGTCAATTATTATGTGAACTTATTTCACATTTTGACCAAGAAATTAAAAAGTAAACTTATTGTTGTTTGACCAAATCAATCCAAATAATATACTTTCAAATGGATTTCTTTTTTATATTTTATCAATATAAAAGATCAACTTATATTTGGTTTATAAGATTATGTTAATGAACATATTGTCCAACTAACAAATCAAAACCTAAATCCAATCAAATTTCCAATGTGTGTATTTGCTACTTTGTATAAGTTTCTCAAATCACACACATTGAACCTCCATTTCTCATTCACATAAAACTCATTTTTGACATATGAATACACTATTCATAATGTCCATAAAAATAGTTCCAACAATCCCCCACATGAATAGAAATGTCTTTAGACACTAGACGACTCGATAAACTTGACTTCCTAGACAAGACTCAACAAGACTCTACTTAAGGACTTTTGAGAGTACAAGCGAAAAATCCACTGCATGATGAGTTGGTAGCATTTTTCAGCCTTGAACCAGTCATTGTTAATAGCTATCGGATTTACTCGAACAGGAGGTGGCCATGATGTCTTGAACCCCCCGGACTTTGGTGTAAACCGAGACAATAGCTATAACACAGCTTCATTCTCTCACAAAACTAGGTTCTCTGTTGTGTTCATTTTGGCCGTGAACAGTCCTGGTTAATCATGAGTGAACTTGGAGAATATAGCATTTCATTCATTCTCCTAGAAACGGCCCCATTTCACACTCACAAGGTGATTTGCCATTAGCTTTGTTTAGAGGAGTATCATGTACTACTCCATTCATATCTCAATGCTATGGACACAAATCATTAAAAGCAAATGCTTATCCTCTATTCCTTACATGTAACACTGTTTAATCATCATAGGAACTGGGTATAGACCGAAGTCTTACACTGCTTTGGGCAGATTTAGTTTGACTTAGTTGTCTCCTTGAACCTATTTCTTGGGATCTCCAGTCAGTTAGGTAGAGTTACCGCCAAACTTCATCTTAATTTTCATAGGCTTTAACCCATTCCTCTTGATGATATAACAATATGATCTCATGACACACCTTTAATATAAGGATCCTAGGTTGTCATCATAATGAACATAATCTCTTGAGATTAGTTGAGATCAATTGTCCAATGATTTTTGTCATCTTCTTTTAAGAAACAATTAACCATTATATACAATTAACTCAATGCATGGCATTAGTTTTTTTTTTTTTTTTTTTTTTTGGTCATATTGTGATAATTATCACTAAGTTCATGTGGTCTTTTGCCAATGACTTTATATGGTAAGCAAAACTTCCCCCACATTTCTTGTGATAACTCAAAATATGCATATTTACATTTAACATCTCTTAAGAGTTTAGAGAAATTGATCTACAACTCTTTTTAGATTTAAATGAATAAAAAGCAATTTCGAAAATTAATATACTTTTCTAAAAAAAAATATTTCATTTTCAGAAATTCACATTTTACATACAACTATTTTCATAGTTCTCTCAAGTTGATTTATAAATCCAACTTATATGTTTTGGATTTTTTCCAAAAACATTTCTTTTTGCTTTTTAGCAAATATACATATCATTACAAGATATTAATTATGTCATCAAACCACAATTATATATGGTTATTCTCAACCATTTTAACTTTAGAAACTACAATAAACATGTCAGTTTCAGTCATATTAATATGAGATTTCTCATTTTTTTTTTCATAATCAATCTTTATACGGCTCACGTTAAAGCATTGATAAAATATGAATGTTTTGATCATTATCAACAACATTATACTATTTATGGCAAATGATTCATATGTGGCAGACCTCTCCCAAATTTAATTTGGGGCGTCGACTCACGAAATCGATTTCCATCAATATCTTTTGATCTTTTTAAAGATCGAAATGTTTCTTTATAAGCATAGTATCACCATACTTGAAACTTAAATCATTTTCCTTCTTTTATACTCAGACATACACTTAATAATTATATTAAGTTAGCTCACCAATCTGAAACACCAAATCAAAACGTTAGCCATTTTTAATAATTAAAACAAATAATTATCTTAACCTAGTCAAGGCATTAACACACATTGACCAGTTTAAAGAAACGTTTTGGCTACTTAGTAACAAAAGTTGAGATGTCAAGATGAAAGCTCTAAAGTCTTATCAGTTTTCGTTAGCAATTTTCATGCAAAATTCATGGAAGTTGCAAGAAAAATTATTTAAAAAAAATAATTCTAATAGATCATGCAATAAGAAGCGTAAGTTATGAAACGAATGCTCAAAAATGAATCCAAATCATGATCAAACAATGAACATAAATGATATATGCACAGTCCATGTAAGTTAGAGCGCGATCAAAACTAATAACCGATTGATCCAAGTCGCATAATGATTATTTTGAAATAATCCAACAAATTCTATTCCAACACCTTCTCAACCTGTTCTTAACAAAAAAAGCAACTTCACAAATATCAGTATTGTTAGTGCAAGGCAAAAACAATTTTAAAGATTTAAGAGTGTAGGGACCTTATTTTACTACAATGGGGACAACTGATATTTGTAAAGATATTAACAACATAAATAAAAATTACAATACCAAAGAAAATGAATAAAGAAGAATTGCAGAGTCGAGATGGTTAATCTCTTTCCTTAAATCTTTAAACGCCCCGTAGTGTGACGGTTGCATAGCGCTCAGATTCCCAGGATACAACTGCAGCATTGTTTTTGTTTACCATCACCGAAAAACAGAATCTATCGACCCTAATTTTGTGTTGTACTCTCAGACTCAAAATAAAATAAAAAATACTAGCATAACTATTCTAAGTGGGAGACTTGTTTCTTTTCTTAGATCTATTGGATGTTTTTTTCTATAATGCTAACAAGCCCTTTTATAGAAAAATAATGAGAAGCACAAAGTTTCATTTTCAACAAAGAAATGAAACCTCCATGGTGCACTAATGGAGAGTTTAATTCTTGTCAATTATTATGTGAACTTATTTCACATTTTGACCAAGAAATTAAAAAGTAAACTTATTGTTGTTTGACCAAATCAAACCAAATAATATACTTTCAAATGGATTTCTTTTTTATATTTTATCAATATAAAAGATCAACATATATTTGGTTTATAAGATTATGTTAATGAACATATTGTCCAACTAACAAATCAAAACCTAAATCCAATCAAATTTCCAATGTGTGTATTTGCTACTTTGTATAAGTTTCTCAAATCACACACATTGAACCTCCATTTCTCATTCACATAAAACTCATTTTTGACATATGAATACACTATTCATAATGTCCATAAAAATAGTTACAACAACTAGGAGATGATACAATATACCTTAAATAATCATATATGGAGAGTGTAGTTTGACACAAGTATAAAGTTGAATGGGGTTATTTAGCATAACAAACAAAGGAACAGACGCACAAACTAACTTTTAAGAATGAGCTCATAATTTGATTGAAAAGAAAAAAAACAATTATACTTTATTTTAAACGACAATATCCTCACATGATTCTTTATATTACTAAATCTGAATTACAAATAGAACTAACTTTCTTTTCGAGAAGTAATTACATTAATTGTCTTTATATTTTTTCATTTAATTTAATAATTTTATTAATTATATTATTTTAACAATATATCACATCATTAATTATATTATCATAATAATAAAGATACAAAATTTATTTATTAGTTAATTAACATTATAAAACTAAAAATGTAAAATAACTAGATTTTGCATATGGTTAAAATCCAGTTTAGTTTGTTCTTTTAAAACTTTTTATTATTTTAGTTTCAATCGGTAAAAAGCTATGTAGCAAACACACATAATTTAAAGACATGTTTATGTGAATAAAATAAATGTATTATATTTATTATCATTTAATTAATTATTCACTCCATGTAACTATTTTACTAAATAAAAAACTCTTTCTATTTCAATTAGTTTAGCCAAACAGAAAGGGTCATTTTTATTAGTATACATAATCAGTTAGGCATTAACATTGGATACCCATTTAGGTATGTCAGGTATGAGTTGTTTCTTTTGGGTATCATTTTTCTTAGGTTTTGAAATTGGGTTTCACTTAATATTATAAATTCATGTATGAGTTTCGAGTTGAGTACTCACGGGTCTGAATTAGTTCGCTTCTGATGTAGAACCTAAAAATATCTAAATAACTAATGTATCTAAAAAGGGTTAGGATATTTATATTAAAAATAACTATATTATCTGATTCGATCTGGGTCTTTTGAAAATAATTAGTAATATTACAACACATCTAAAATATATAACATTAATTATAAAAAACAAATATCAATGTATAAAAACGTAAGAACTAATACCTTGGCGGACGCACGGGTCAATTTTTAGTTTAGTTTTACATGTCGATTATAACTAAAAGAAAAACAAAACTCTAATAAATTTTCTGTTATTTTTTAGAGAAATTTGACGTCTATTAGATCAAGGTCAAGGACAAAGAAACCATGAACAAATTTGTATGTCTGGCCATTACATCTGATAGAATAGATTTTAATTTGATTATCTAACTGCAAGTACACACGTAGTAATAATATGGGATTGGACCATAAGTACCAATGACCACACATAAAGTACCAGACAAGTTACTAGCTAAAGCGATAAAATAGTTTATTTGTTTGGTTTTCAGTTGCTAAATTCAATAAAGCGCATAACAAGTAAACAAGAGACAATTAAAACGAATTTATAAGCAATTAAAACAAGCGGTAGGCAATGTAAATTTTCAGAGATCTCTCTTCAATAATGATCACACAATAAGCAAATAGAGAAGCAAAGTAAACAATGTTTTGAACTCAAATCACAATATTAGAATTAACCTATTTCCATAGCGATAACACCGTATTCTCAAAATCTTAAACACTAGCTCCCCTTGTTTCTCATATTTTAAACAAGTTTTAGGTCCATGTTTGATAGATTCACAAGGAACAATAATATCAACTTCTGTTGTTTATAGAAACCTTTCTTATCTACTGATATTTTGGGAACTCAAACAATATTTTAGTGCGATTAAATTCCAAGAAAATAGGCTAGGTGATCAGAAAAGTTTCAGCCTTAAGAAAATCATTAAACAAAGATCCAAAACTTAAATCCTTATCCCAACAATTTTATAGATCAATACATCGAGAAACTTCCTATAAGAACCCTTTAGCCCAACTAAAAAACTATTCACTCATAATCAAACAATAATAAAATGAATCGGAGAAGAAAACATCATATTAATTTATTGAAATAGAGAAAGGGTTAAGAAGATCTTCTCTAAGTACAAGAAGTATCCTCTTCCAAAAGTCTACAAAATGGTTCAAGTGTTACAATCTCTCAAAAATCACCCTAGAACTCTCTCTGGATGACTGGAACAAGAACAAATGAAAAAGTATACATAATAAACTCGATTTTTATGTTTTAAGTCTTCAGAACGTGTCTTTTTGAAAATTAGGAAAATGCTCTCGATGCGGCGCAGACCGGTCGATCCATAAAGGGCGGATCTGTCGATCCTTAAAATGGAGCCGTCGATGGCCTGTCAAACTGACTGCAATTGATATGAACCGACTGATCCATTCTTGTTGGCAGATTCGCAATATTACGCCATGGATCCATCGATCTTTGACACATGTCAATCAGTCTGTTCATATTTCCGACTCAATACGATTTTGTGCTTCATTTTTGCTTTAAATTCCTTTCCAAATACAAAAAAATAAATCTATCAATTATATAACTGATATAGAGTTATATAATAATACCAGTTATGTTAAAGCGATACAAATTGATAAAACTATATCATTTTGATGAAATGATGTTAAATTAATTAATAATAACATCAATTATTATAAATGATTTTAAATTATGTACATTTGTCTCACTTATAAATAAGTAATTTAAAATAATATCATTTACTTTTGTGATATAATTCATCCTTTTTGTAGTAATTTTGAATACAAAGAAAATTAAATCTCTAAATAATAGAAAAAAGTAACGAATAAAATTTACTTCTTATACATTGACTAGATTTTTCCTTTCACCAACTATTGAACTTTTAAATCGGGAGAATATAATTTGAGAAATTCCAAAAAGTAATATTTATTAGTTTCTAAAGATATTTCAAGGACACCATAATAGATTATATTACAAGGTATATATATATATATATATATATATATATATATATATATATCTTTAGGATTAACTAATCTAAATGTAGAGTTTAAAATTAAGAGGTGGAGCCTTGAATGTGAAATTTAAAATTTTAAAATAAATTTGGGGTGAGGTTTATTTTTTTTAAATAAAAAAAAATAAATCTAAAAAATAAAATAAATAAAATAAATAGTTTTAAAAAGAATTTTTTGAATTTCAAAAATAAAATTTGTTTTTTTTGAAAAAAATAGAAAAATAAATTTGAGAAAATATAATTCAAAACTATAATTTTATTTTATTTTTATTTTTATTTATTTTACTATTAATATATCTATAAAGCAAGAGGTAGTAAAAATTCTTTTAGCTATTTTTTTCTTTTTTTGATGACAAAAACTAGGCTTCGGTATTTACTAAAAATCAAAAATCCAAACCAAAACCGAATCAAAAATTTATAAAGACATGTTGAGTTTAAAATTGTTCTACCCGAAAAAAGCGAAATCGAAAAGAACTAACTCAGATAGACCTAGATTCGAAAAGAACCGATTCAAATAGACCCAGCTGGAAAATTGATCTGAATCTAAAATAAAAATTTCCAAGGACCAGTGTTCAGAAAAAAAAAACTGATCTGAACACCCATATCTAACAAAAACTTAAAAATAAATGAAGTTATTCAAGAGAATTGCCTATATAATTTTGTGGAAAATATAAATACAAAACGGCTGTTGTTTGTTATTAATACCCTAAAATTAGTAATCTTTGAAGACCGTCGTCGCTCTTACCATCAACATCCTTGGCTCCTCGAATCTAGCTCTTTCTCTCTCTGTCTTTCTTTATCGCGGGTGGCTTGCGATGGCAAAGAGCCAAGCAAGCCTTCTCCTACAGAAGCAGCTGAAAGGTCTCATATTTGTTCGATTCGTATAGGGATTGATATATGATTACGCTGAATTTTGATTGTTACAGATCTGTGCAAGAACCCGGTAGATGGATTCTCAGCAGGGCTGGTTGATGAGAATAACGTTTTCCAGTGGAGCGTCTCCATCATGGGTCCTCCGGATACTCTCTAGTCAGTTTTCTTTTATAGCTTCTTGATTCAGCATATTTACTATTTGATGGTTTAAGGCATCAACCTCTTTGCATTGCACTGGTTTAGCTGAATAGTATTTGTTTGGTTCCCTTTTGATATGAATCTTTTGTTTTGCATCCCCTTAGCTGATTCATTTTCATTTGATTGGTTCTATTGTGGCATGAATCTTTTGTTTGGCTGCTTAGCTGATTCATTATCTTATAGTATTTTGATTGGTTATGT